>BQNB010006490.1:0-97317 GCA_026074375.1 Tanacetum coccineum | reverse complement strand
ACGCTTAAACGTAATTTATCGTGAAACGTAAACGATTTACGTAACCAAAAAAAATAAAACATAATATGTAAATTATTACTTTAGTAATAATAATAAAATGATTTCTTAACGTAAACTTAAATTCGTTTGGTATCCGTTTACGCTAATTGTTGATTTTTAGTTTACGCGATTTAACTATCTAATAAGAATTAAAGTAAACGCGTACGGATTATTATAACTATGTGCCTTATTTTGAAGACTGCAACATCGATTGTAAGCCGGCAAGATGCAGTAAACTTTTATCAGCCCACAGTTTTATTATTATTCTTTCCTCTACCCTTTAAACGACTGTCACATCGGTATGCGAGCCGACCATGGTCCAGGAGTCTATTTCCCTACAACACAGACAAAACCTCGATGTGTACCTTACTTTCACCAGAAGGAATCTCTACGAAGTAAACTAAGAATCGCAAAAACCTAAAGCAACTTTATTTTATTCAAAAATTATATAGCGTTTATTAAGATGATAGAACAATTAACCTCTTTGAGCTCTAAAGATATCCAACTAATCCACGCTTAGCATCAAACTTATATTTAACTCTATCATATTTCGTTCTTTGCAAAATTTTAAAGTTAAACAAACGCTAAGTCTCGAAAGCTAAGGGGAAAGCTAGAGTTTAAAACTCGGTCAAATCAAAAGCTACCTAGTTCTCCGGGCCTACTTATTTCTATACTTTAATATTTTCTTCATTTTTTCTTTTATTTTTTTTTCTCATTTATATATATATATATATATGTATATATATATATATATATATCATAATAAAACATTAAAAATTTAAAATTTTGGTCAAAACGGGGTTGCGTGGGAACACATATAGGCACATGTATGATCAAATTTTGATAGAAATCCCCCCCCACACTTAGAATGGAACATTGGCCTCAATGTTCAAAAATATCGGGGTTTTACCCCCACACTTATCAACGAAAAAGGCAAATGTTAGTAATTCCAAGTGTGAAAGAGGAAAAACAATTAATATACATGATTAGGATTGATGATTCCAAAATAAGCAGAAGATCAAAGACCGGATGATTGGAGGATTGAAAACAAGCATAGGTCTTCATGATCTTAAGGAACCCTGCAAAAACGAAACCACATAGAAAGAAACACGCCCCCACACTTAGGCTATAAAATCACACACTATCTTATTAATCAAGAAAATAGAAAGAAGAAAAGACACGGGTTGTCTCCTGAGAAGCGCTTGTTTTTGTGCGAGTCTCTAGCTTGACTCTCCCCGAATTCCTTTGTCCTTGGAGCAGAAATAGAAGAATAGAAAAATCACTATCGGATTTTCATATGCCACCGGCTTAAGAGAAGAAAAATGAAAAGTGGAAATGCCGGGGTCAAAAATAGTATCCTCACTCCTGGAGGAGAGAAGAAAAGAAGAATCCACCGAATAAGTAAGATAAGGAAGAAATATTCGGATAACAAATATGATGGGAAAATAATGGCGATCCTCAAAGGTTAACTTTATAAATGTCAGAGAAAAACTCTTCTCATAAATCCCAAGGTCGAAAACTTTGTCCTCGGTTATCAAATCATCATTATCAGGTTCATCCTTTAAGCTTCTTGGGTCATGATCTAAAAACACCTCGGGAGGGAGATTAGGGCTAGTGTCATCAATAAGCAAACTCTAAAAATAGATTATATCTCCCTCTGAATCATGATAACCGTTCTCAATAACCGTAGAAATACCCATATCTAAAAAAGCACCGATTTCATTAATTACGCCTCCTGGGTCAAAACACTCATCCTTATTAGCATCGGAAAGAGGTGTGACTAACAAAGTCGGCTCATCAAGGTTAGAAACATAAGATTCCTTACTCTCGATGTTCTCTAACACCTTATCAAAAAGAGGATTTACGTCACTAGAGATATATTCGTCGTGAATTCGAAAAGAGAGTTCGAGTAAATTTTAACATCTTCCGGAATGTCCTCATCGGATAGTAACTCGTTATCACGAGAGGTAAAATCATTTGAATCAAACAGAGGGTTAGAGAAAGTCACAGATTTTTCCTCAAAAATGGGAGAGAAATCATCACTCGAAGGTAAAACACAAACACTATCACTACCGGATGTATCCTAGGACTCTCTTGGGATTGGAATAAGGTTCTCAACACTGAACTCTATGAATTCGTCCGATTCCTTTTTAGGAATAATGTTAAGTTCCTCATTCCTCATTATGAGAGAGTCCTCGGGTTATTCGGTTGGTAAATCGTGTGTGATTGCATTAACCGGAGAAATTTGAGGTGTTTTATTCAAAGGAATAATACTCTCCTTAGAAATAACTTTGAAATTCTGCAAACACGATGTAATACGAGTTTGACGTTTAGCTGTCGGCTTTGCGATATTCTTAACTTCATGCTCTTTCTTATTGAGACAGAATTCAAATTAATCAAGAGAAGTTTAGAATTAAGAGCACTTTCAATTAGATCATCAACATTATTATGAATACAATAAAGCTCTTTTTGTCGACAAATTTCAAGCAGATCTAGCATCGTATCTTCCATATTTTGCTTTTGATCTTCACAAACTTTTGTGCCACATATTTCTTCAATTAGTTGACGAAAGACGGAATTTGGTGAGGGAACTTGCTTTTCCTGAGCTGCTTGCTTTTGGGCAAGTAATTCTTGCTCTCTTTGAGCTGCAAGTAAAACCTCCTGCTTATGTAACTCTTGATTCATTCTTTTCGTAAAATCCTCTCCATCATTTTTAAAGTCGTCTCCTTGTTTCACTATCAAATGAAAAGGAATGTACCTTTCTGGAATTTTCTTAGGCCTGATGATTGTCGAACTACTGCTGGGGTTGAATTTGGTTAAAACTGAATGAATTAGAATAATTGAAATTTTGGTTCATCGGTTGACACTAAAAATTTTAATGAAGAACCCCACAATTTTCACAAGGAAATTATTGTGGTTGACTCGAAAAATAATGTAGAGGTTGGTTAAATCCAAAGTCTTGATTGTAACAGGGACCCTGATCAAAGACGGGTGTGTTTCCTGTTTGACAATCATAACCCGGATGAGAATTCCCTCCACAAGATTCACACGAGTATGTCTCGTATTGGTATTGTAGAGGTTGGTTGAAGAAGTTCGGTGTTTCATCATAAGAATAAGTATTTGGGTCATAGACAAACTCATTTCCGGATCCTACATTGCTACAACTCGAACAGTTTCCACCATTAAACGGACCTCCATAATACGAGCAACCAAAATAGTTATGCGAAGACATGTCGAAGAATTAAACGGATAAGAGGATAAAGAAGATAATAATTAAATGTAGTAAGAGGATAAAGTAGAATATTTTTGTAAAATTAAATATTTTTTTTATAAGGATAATAAAATAAAAATATTTTTTGTATTTTTAATATTGATAAAAGAAAAGAAAAATATTTTTGGATTTTTATATTTTTTATAAGAACGAAAATAAACTTTTCGAAGAAAGGATCTTCAAGGCTCGAACACAAACAATCCTGTAAAAATCGCTACACCTCTCCCCGACAGCGGCGCCATTTTGATGTTCGTCGTTTTCACAATGCATTTATCAAATAAACCCTTAAATATATATTATATATATTTATAAAATACATATATAATACGTAAGCTAAGTATCATACAAATTATTCTTAGAAAAGAATAAAAAGTAATCAACACGGGTATCGTTTTCCTCGGCGAGATGGTGAATGAAAATCTAGGTCAAGTTGTAAACGAACTTGTTGTCTAAAGTCTTTTGGTTTTTGTTTTTTTAAACTATTTTTAAACTAAAAAATTAAACTTAATATTAATTCTAAAAAACTACATGATTATACTAAAATTGATCTAAAGATATAAATGTCAAATTACGCTTGCTAGTGACGTGAAATGTTCTTAAGTGAGGGGCAAAGGTTTATCGAAGTAAAATCCTTAAGAAACAGTTTAAAAGAAATTAAATGACAAGGAAAGTAACAATACTTTTAAAATAGAATGACAAGTTATTTAATTTTTCTTTAAAAGTTAATGACGGTATGTAAATAGACTATTAATTTTCTTTATTCTTTTAAAAACCGTGTCATAAGTTCCAAATCACTAATCACTTAGCCAAAACACATGGTTATTTACTCACTACTCAATAACGAAATTCAATTAACAAACATAGCATTTAATGAAAAAATAATTACCTAAGCACTGGCTAAAATTCAAATACCAAATATTTTATGGAACGATAAAATATAATTATTCTAAGATTGAAAAGAGATTAGAAAAAAGAACCCAAATGAAGAACCGCAAATGATTTAAAACCATCGATCTTACTATAACTTATATAAACAAATAAGCTTATCACTTAGAAATATGCGTCTACTTCACTAATTATCAAATAAAGTTGTCAACTTTATCTACTAATTACTTCACATAAAAAACCTAAAGATTAAATACTTTATTCTATTTATCAACCTTACTAATGACCTTAAGGCTTCGCCTTAGATGGAGAAGAAGGAATAGAATAAGAAATATGGACATGAAAAAGTTAGGACAGATTTAGCTATATTTGTGAAAAACCTTTTTAGAAAAAAAATAAGCTATTTTGAAAACTAAATTTGGTAAAAATAAAACTAGATTAAATCTATATAAAATAACTTCTTTTGAAAAAAAACTAGAATAAGCTAAAAAGCTATCAAGGCTTTTTCAAAGAAAGGATGAAGAATATAAGCTTATAAATAAGCCACTTCTCCATAATAAGCTACAAGTACCTTCGATATATGCCTAGCTTAATAAGCTATAAGAAACCTAGTAAAGTTTAGAAATTCTCATGACTAAATAAGCTAAATAAATAAGCTCTCGAAGATTAAAGGTGCTAAGGACTTAATGAAATAAAGTCGGTAGGAGACCTCATGACACCCTTTTAGCATTCGAATCGGCTTAAATCAAACATAATGCACTTTTGAAAAAAGGAAAAGGAAAAGAAAAGAAACGGATTAAAAGATGAAATAAGCAAAGCTTATTTAGATCATATAAGCATAGATTAATTCAATATTTGCTACAGGGATTAACTTATGTGAAATAGAAAATAAGCTATAAAAATAATAAGCTCAAATAAGCTCATTAAATAAGCTAAAGATAAGAAAAGGAAAGAAATAAAAAAAAGAGATAAAACACAATAAGCATTAACCAACCTCAAACATCTTTATTAATAAGCTCAAAATGATTATTACAATAAGCTAATAAGCTTTAGAAAAAGCTTTTACAATAAGCTAAAACTATACTATACTACTCCTAAAACTAACCTACACTACTATGAAAAATAAACTCACAACTAACACCACAAACACTGCTGCTGCATCTTGTATATATAGCCCAAGTGGTGAGAGGGCAATTTTGTCATTTCAAGTCTATAACCAATCAAAGCTCTAGATTTGGGGGTATTTTGGTCTTTTTGTGGGCCTAGGAAGTTTCATAGGAAGGTGCCAATGATTGCTTTATATTTACGCGTCTTTGATAGCTGCCATTTTGTCATTTTGTCCCCGTGGCAGCCTGCAATTGGCTAGCCATCTTATACACCCTGAACCTCGTACTACCCTCTAAACCTAAACCTCGTACTGAACCTTCTGAACCTGAACCTCATACTGACCTATCATCCTTGGAATTAATCATTAGATAGCCACGTGTCACTACATGAGTGGTGCCACGTGGTGTAATCACTGTTTTGGCACCATCCACCGGAGCCACCACCAGACCACCGGTCAACGGTGGTCAACGATGGCCAACCGTGGCAGTAAACAGTGGTCAACGATGGCTAACTGTGGTGGTCAACGGTGGTCAATGACGATCAACCATGGCGGACCACCGACAGACCACCAGTCAACCACCAGTCAACGGTGGTTGACCGCCAGTCAACCGGTGGGTCATGGTTGGGTCTGGATCGGGTTATGGGCCAGGTCTGTATCGGGTCGGGTCATGGGCGGTAGGGTTTCCGCCCATGTTGCAACCACGATTCAGATGACCGTGGCATGATGAGTTGGTTGTGGGAGGGGATAATAACCCTCCTGCAGAATCGAACTAGGGACTTCTCATTTGAATTATTAAGGAACCACAAGAACCAACTGCTCTAGAGCATGGTTCTATAATATGTATACAAAATATTTTATTTAACCCTCTTTTGGCCCAGTTCATTTATATTAGTATCAAAGGTTCAAACAGGGGCGAAAAAGGGTCAAAATAAAAAGGTTCAAGATAGAAAAGCCGGTACCGTTAGACTCTTAATTTTGTGTTCTTTCCAATGGTGTGATCGAGGAATATTAACGACTTCGTTTAAGCCATCGATAACGATAAACGTAAAAACGTCGTCGAAAGTCACCCGAAAATTTACCGTTTTTGCTTTGTTTTTCAATCATTTGTATTGTAAGACATAAAAAATAAAAACACAATACAAACATATTTGCAACATAATTACTCATATTTTAGTGTTTTAGTCCATTTATTAGCATTTTCAGGGATACAAATGATGTCTGTTTTAGCACACATCAATGATACCCAGATATTTTTTAACAAAATTGCACAACAGCTTTAGATTGCCCATCATGTACTTTGTGCATCCAGAGTCAACAATGAATAGAATGAGTTAAACAATCTGCAAGAGAATTAGAGGACGATAGAATACATGATAAATTGGATCCTAAAGTATTTGTAAGTTTTAAGACATTGTTATCCTAGATAAATTATCTATGGCAAAGCTAACTCTCTTTTTCACATTTTCATTCTTAGTTTTAGGCACCCATTTTATTTTTTTCTTAGGAACCCATTTATATCCTGATGGGCATTGTTGCTCTATCCAACATTTCCATGCCTTACTAGTTTTCTCATACAACATCCTAGAGTAACTCTTTGATTTCTGGATAGTGGATTCTGATGCAACTGTTTTCTTAAGGGTTGTTGCAACATATTTGTTCGCTTGACTTTCAGGTTGTCTAGTATTAATAGGCACTACTTTAGGCTTTTTAGTTCTAGGATTCACGGTTTCATTTAAGTGGGGCGGGGGGGGGGGGGGGGGGGGGGGGGGGGGGTATTAGTAACACAAGCTTAATGATCCGAAATTAAACTCAAAAAATTTTCCACAAGTAGCACACCATCTCATGAACTTTTGAAGTTCTAGATTTTTAAACTGGATTACACCGCAGTTACAGACTTTGTTTTATTAGAAATACTAGGGGACATCCTATGGTGGTCTTCTACTTCAGTCTTCTTATCCTTCACTTGACTATTGTTTGGCACGACCTTATCTTTCATTTGAGTGCTCCTAAGCTATGGTCCGCTAACATTAGTTTTGTGAATTACTCCTGTAGAGGTAGACACGCGAGGATTAGTATTCCTAGAAGTCTGAGGCACATTTTCTATTCTTTTGGCATTTAATTGGCTTTTATTAGGCAAAATCCCGGGTAAATTAATATACAATTTAGCAAATATCAGCTTGCCTTGCTGTTTGAGGCAACATCTGTGTAGTGACTGGTTTTGATAAACCCTCTGACACAATAGTTTTGGGAACCGACTTCGTCTTTGAAAAACTTTTCCTCTCAAGAGAGTCTAAAAAAGGATTCGGTTTGCCTAAAACTGATGGTTTTGGAATCCTTTGAGCATTTGGTTGTCAAACAACAGATGGTTTATCAAACATAGTTTCCACAAATTTTCCTTTGCATTTCTCAATGAGTTTCTTTAACTCACTTATGGCAATGTTCTTGTCTTATAATTGAGCTTTGAAATCTTGTATTTTAAAATATTGTTCACGTTCTTTTAGAATATATTTGACGCTTTATCTTTGCAAACTGTGTCATTTTTCATTTGTTCTTGACATTGTTGTAAAGCAAGTTCAAGAGAAATTGAGTGTTTTTCTAATTTAGCAAAACTTCGTGAAAGCTCTGTATAAACTTCTTTACTAACAGTTTCAGTTTGTTTCGAAAGCTTTTGTGCAAGACATTCACATTCTTTCACTTTATGAAGATATAAGCATTGCAATTCAGTGTGGGCATCTAAATCAGACAACGAATGCAAATAAGAACACATAACAACATTAGACACACATTCTTGCAAAAGTATATCATACATGTTTGAAAATTCTGCTTTATCGGATTCAAGTTTGTCAAATTCATTTTTAAGTGATTCAACGTACTTTAAATCAGCATGCATTTCTTGCTTAAGTTCATGAACAAATGTGAAACTATCATTTTGTGTCTTTATGGCAAGAGGCATCAAACATGTCTTAATTAAGATTTCCATATCATGAGCAGTTGGTGCACAAAAATGATCATGAGAATGCTTTTCTCAAGCTTGATCATCAAGTTCTCTAAAGTGATTTATGATATTCGTCATTACATTATATGCTTGTCTACTTTTACTTATTGATTTTGAAACAGGTAAGAAACCAATGTTTTTGAAAAAAATTTGTTTAGATTTCACAAAATATTTTCTCCACATTTTCTTTCTTACTTCATTTGCATGGGCCAACTATTCATGATATTTCTGTATTGCTGGTTTGAAATTTTCATAAAGACTATTTAACTTTGTGTAGTCATAAGGTCGCACTAAGTCTTTATTTAATTTTGATCGACTTTCTTTTTTAAGAGTCAAAGTCTCTTCCCTATCAGGGACGAGTCTGTTTGCAGGATCATATTGGTCATACGGGATCTCATACAAACATGGTTTTTCAGATTGAGCCTTTATGAGGTACATTGGATTTGCAAAGGTTCGTCTACCATTGAACGTTGGGCCTTTGGGAGCTAACATATGAATGGTTTGAATGATTGATCCTTTTTGCAAACAATTTCATTCCACAAACTTTTATTCGCTTTTTTCCATTGAAATCATTTTGTCAATGCCTTTTTCTTCCTTAAGTTTCAAATCCGTTATTACCTTTGTTTTCTCTTTGACAAGACCTTCATAATGTGACTTTGTTAAAAGACTTTGTTTGACTAACTCATCGTGTTTCTCTTTGAAAACTGAAATTCATAGGCTTTTAATTTCAAACCTTCTTTTATGTCATGTTCTTTTTGAGCTAATTCTTCTTGAGTTTATTTTAACTTACGTTCAAGAGTGTCATTTTCAATTGTATGGTCTTTGAAAGTCTAGAATTGTGTACTAGGCCCACGCTCCCCACGGCTAGCGAACGACTGCCACGGGCGCTGGTCCGCAGCACGATCTCTTATCATGAAGTTCAAACAAAAAATCTATCTCGAGTTCTAGTAAGAACTGCAAAAAATCCCCGAGAAGTGCTCATTAGTTTCCTCAAGAGTAGATTTGCACTCTTTCAGTTCTTGAGCAAGTGATGTATTTGCGTTCCTTAATTGCTTTTGAATCTTTTTGTTTTCATCAATATCAAGTTTTAAATTTGCAATTAAGTTAGACAAGCACAACAGTAAACAACACCTCATCATCACTTCTGCAGTATCTTAGTCAGTCTTAATTTGTTTGGGAATTAGAGCTACTAACACTTAATGATGTTGGTTCAAGTTTGATCACTTGCTGAAGATTAGAGAAAACAGTCTAAGTTATTAGTACTGTTAGTTTAATAGTTAGTGTTGCTAGTACAAAGTGTTAGTACTGTCAGTTTATTAGTAATGTTAGTTATAATAGTTAGTACTGCTAAAGTGATATGCATAAGATATATTAGGAATATATATGCATTAAACACTTGACAGCGTTTTGTTAAGACCCATTAGGGTTTCCTTAGTGTAACAAAAGGTGAACCAAGGCATAGATCAATATCAGTCTGCATATTAGTTTTACATAGTATTGCATAGCTATCATATGTTTAGTATCATAGAGCTAAGTTTGTAACTCAAATAGTTTTCAATATATAGAAATTTGTAAGATCTTGTATAACTGTTTTCATTGACCTTACTTAGTCTCTCTGCATTAACAAACTAGAATCCGCATAGTTTATGATATTCCTCAGTCTAGTTCTACATAGTTGTTTTGGATCTATCCAAAGACAACTAAGCTTTAACAAGCATGTAAGATATGTTCAAAAGGATTAACAGTGGTTATCAGAGCTTCTAGAGCTTGTTTGAGAAACTTTTGAATAAGAAGAACACTATATCTACACAAGATCTCATAATCAAAGAAGAATATGGAATCCACAAGTCAGAAACTACCCAATCGTGTCTGCACTAAACTTCCAGTACATAAAACTAGGATAATGCTCTAATGGACAAGAGATTGAAAAAAACAATACCTTACTTTCACCGATCATGCCCTTTGGGAGGTAATAGTAAAATGAGTTATTCATTTCACATTGCATCAGCTAGTACTGGCGCTAAAGTTACAATTCGTTCTAATACTCTGAACAAAAGCTTAGCAAGGAAAAATGAACTAAAAGCAAAAAGCACTCTTATGCTAAGCCAATTCCTGATGACATCTACTAAAGTTCAATATGCCATAAAAGGATGCAAAGTCCTATGGGAAGGCGATCAAGAATATTATGTTTGGAGCAACAGTAATCAAAGAAAAATGAAGAAGACCATTCTCAAGCAAAATTATGAAAACTTTGCTGCCTCAAGTCAAGAAGGACTGGATAATGAAGCAAAAAAGTTTTATAAAAATGGGAAAATGGGGTGTTTTATAACTTGTGACTTCTTAAACTCTCTCCACAAAAGTCTTTGCTACTTTTCAAAGATTTAGTTTGGGGAAGTTTTGAGATATTTGGTTTTAAAGCATATAATATTGCGTGAGGACACGCAATCGCTTAGTTTGAGGAATTTTGATATATGTGAAAACACATATCTTTTCTATATCAAAAATGACCCATAAAAGACAAAATTGTGCTTTAAATGCTTGTATATTGCTTGTTTTGTCTTTGTGATTGTGTAGGTACGGATAATGGAAAAATCACAAGAAAACCGGGCAAACACAAACACGAGACGGAAAAGAGTGTACAAAAGCCGAGGATTTTATAGCAAGAAGGATTAAAAGTCAACTCTTGGTCAACTTTGGTCAACAAGTCAAACCTGTCAACTCACTAAAAGACAAAATCCATAAAACCCAAAACAGCCCTTCAAGTCAAACCAAATTGCAAAAATGGTCCCTAAACCCTAACGGTGTTAACTCTTTAATATATAAAGTATCTCTTATAACAAAACCAAGCCCGAGCCCAATCCAACACACCCGGCCCAAAATCCTTTTATAAGTCCAAGTCAAACCCCGGGTCAACGAAATCAAACGCACCCTTTTATAAAAAAAAAGTAAAAAAACGCGGGAAATACAGTTTTCACTGTTCACCCATCATCCCCGTTTTACCTCGAGCTCAAATCAAAGGGGTAATTCAAATTGGCTACGTGGCTTAGCAATTCAAGTGAAAAGGTACACCTTGGCAGAGTTATACATCATCCAAGGCTCCCATTGGTCAATTCCCACAAAGGGAATGACACGCGGATGCAAGGAAACATACCAAGATCTAGTATTTTGTACTAAAAGGCGTACAAAAGAAGCACAACATGTCACATCACGGATTGCCACGCTGGCAATCCGTGTGAGCTAAAGAATGATCCAACGGAAAAGATTATGATCCAATCATTGCTAATCATTGGAAGGCCAGGATGAATAAGAGCGTTTAACAGAATTTGGGGCCTAGAAGCTTCTCTTGAGCACTATAAATACAAGGCACTCACTCTCACATGATCATCTTCCTTTTTCCTGCAAACCTTTAGTTTTCAATAGCTTATGTAATTTTCAGTTTTAAATGTAATTTTTCTCTTTAAACCTTTGTAACTTTCAATTTCCAAAGCATTGTAAGCCGTTTTAAGTTTTAATAAAATCATCATTTTAAGTTTTCATAAGCTGTGTTACTCATAAGCTCGTATTACTTTCAAATGTGTATGCTACTATAAGCTCATTCTAGCTCATTCAAGTCTATAAGCTTGGATTTGAGTTTTAATAAGAACTTAATCTATTGAAACTTAAAATTCAGCTTAAGTACCTTTGCTATTGGAATTTGGACTTAAGGAAGATGAGCTTAAAATGGAAGAGCTCATATAGACTATTACTGGCTTATTAACAATAAGCCAGAGCTTGTAGATTGCTCAATTGAGCCATTAATAACCTTTGTTTAGCTAAGGTTTTGGTCAGTTTCCTATTTCCTTCACTATATTAATTTACTAGCTTAATTTTGCTTATTATGCTTATTGTTTGCTTATTGGTGTTTTATAGTTTCTAATATGTTTTTTTATTAAGTAGTTTAGTAATATGTCTTTAAGTTCAGTAGCATAGATATTAGCTTTCTTAATTTTGCCTTTTTAAAATGCTAAAAATCCAAAAATAATAGTTTAGCTTATAGCTTATTAGTTTGGCTTTTTGTCTGCTTAGGATTGCTCATTAGGTTGGTCATAAGCTGCTTATTATCTGGTATTTAGTATTTGAACTCTAAATTTCATTTTCATAAGCTAATATGGATTTTAGTAAAGTTAAAGGGTGTGTGGGGGGCTGGGGCAAGGTTGGAAAACAGCCTAACCATAGGTTAGTGCTGTTGTTAGACTTTGGTCTTTTTTTCATTTTTAGATTCCAAATTAAGTTTGTTCAATCTATATTATAAGTTAGATTTGGTGTATCTAAGTTTTCAATAGTTAGATTCTTATAGTCAAATCTATTAGTTTTGGTTGCATTATTAGCTTAATTCTGATTTAGTTAGTGTCTTTGCTTATTTTGTATCTAGGCATGAGTTTTAATAGTGTTAGAATAGTCTCATTGGGCCTGCATTTTGTCTAGTCTAAATTTTGGTCATAATTGTGTCAACTGCATCAGATACATAAAAATGCATAAGCACAATTTCTAGCTTCATTTTCAGTAGGTTAAAATAGCATTTAGCTTTTAAATTTTCAGATTATAAATAGCTTTTAAGTCATATTTCACAAATTTACAATTAGTTTTAAAATTCTAGCTTATTTTGTCATCTAAATTTAAGCTGCAAAATTGCTTTTTGTCTTTTCATTTTCAAAGTAAAACTCAGCATGATTTAAGCCTTAGGTCTGTTTTCAAAGTGCTTTTTCATTAAGCTATTTTGTTTCAAAATCATTTTTAAAAGTAAATTAGAGTAGTTATTTAGTTGTAGTATAAGCTTTAATAAGCTATTTCCCTACAAGGATCTAAGAGCTTATCTAAAAATAAGCTCAAAAGTCCCTGCAGGGACTGTTTGGCTCTAAATCCAGTTAAGTGCTTATTAGGATTTTATAGCTATTTGCTTTTAAGTTTTAGCTTAATTTGTCCTTAAAATAGCTTATTAGGTTAGAAGTAGTCAGTTTATAGCTTATTGAGTCCTAGTTAGCTTATTCTAGCTTTTTCAGTTAAAAACCAAAATCACCAAGAGTAGCCTGTAGCTTTTTCTTAGTGCTTTTTAGTTGCTTAATTAGATTTTAAAATGTGTTTAGCTTATTATTTTAAGTAGGTCTTAAGTTGAACTTTAAGATAGTGTTAAGCTCTTAGTTGTAAGAATACAATTTAGTGCTTGAAATTAAGCTCAAAACAGTCCCTAAGGACTGTTTGGTTATTGGTTTTAATTTAAGAGCTTATTTAGTTTTTTAGCTTATTACTTGCTTATTTTTAAGTTCCTGTTTTTTTTTTTTTTTTTTTATTTTTTTTTTTTTTTTTATGTTTAGCTCATTAGCTTAGGTTTAGCATATTTTAGCTTAATTAGTCTTAACTTTAGCTTATTTAGTCTTTTAGCTTATTTTAGTTTAAGAAAAAAGCCAAAAATATTAGTTAAGTGTTTCTGTCATATTATAAGCTGTCTAACAGCTTATTTAGGGCTTTTCATAAAAAGTTGCTTTTATTAAAAATGTTTATTTTTAAGTGCTTAATAACTTTGCTTTTATAAGTTTTCAAAAATAAAAAAAGGGGAAAGTGGAAATCGGGGGTGAGCAAGTCTTGAACCCCCGACCTCAACACTTTCAACCCTTTTATAACACACACTCACTACCATTGCGCCCTGAGGTCTTTTTCATTAGACATCTACACAATTTAATTTTTATACACATTTTGGCCCATTAAGCCTTATAAGCTATTTTAGCTTATTTCGTGGCTTATTCATTAAGCTCGTACTTCGAGCTTATTTTTCTAGGTTCTAATTAGTATAACGTTATTTTCTGTGATTTTTTCTAGAATTTTTATAGATAGTTTAGGATTTTACACATTATATTTTATTAAAAAATTTAACAAAATCATAAAAATATAAAAATAATCAAAACTAATATATATCTTTTTTAGAAAATTTTCTTGTATCATAAAGTTTATAGGAAATTAGTTTTGCTTTAGATTAGGGTCTCAATTTGCAAAATTTTTCGAAAAATTTTTTTTAAAGAACGGGATTGATTCCCGTTCTCGTTTTTCGTGTTTTGAAGCTCATTTCAACTTTGTTTTGTTCTAGTTTTCTTTAAACTTACTTTTTAGTCAAATAGAGTCCATTTAAAGAGAAAAATTCATTTTAGGTTTAATTTTGAAAAATTAGGTTTTTTAATTGCCGTTTAGGGTTCTCGTTTTGCGTTTTTAGTTAAAATTTGATTTCTCGTTATTTGATTTCATGCTTAATTGTTATAATTTGTTTATTTTAATTTGTAGAAGTAGATAATCAACTCAATCTTTGTTTCCAATTCAAATCATGTCCGAACATCAAACGTGGTTTCAATTTCACAAATCGTTGGGGGATAACGACCCGGGAATCATACTTCCCGGTTTATATACATATTATATTATATATATTTGTGAAGATTTTTCCTTTTTACCTTTGTCCTCAAGGGTAACTTGGTAATTTTCCATCATATATTATATATTTTATTATTACGTATATATAGATTCTAGCGAATCAGTTATGCTAACAGCACTAACAAACTACTGTTAGTCCATCTGCTAGTACTGCTGGGTAAAGTTTTGATAATGTTGATGATCTTCCAACTGATTCGCTTATGCCTGATTTGGAGGATACTACTGATCTTCTAAATACTGGTATCTTTAGTGGTGCATATGATGATGAAGATGAGGGTGCAGAGGCCGACCTTAACAACTTGGAAACAACTATAAATGTCAGTCCTATTCCCACAACCAGAATACACAAGGATCATCCTAAAGAACAGATCATTTGAGACATTATAATTCAGCCCATCTCAAACAAGGAGATGACCAGATTTACTGAAGAAATGCTATGGCTCGTTACATTAACAGCAGACAAGAACAAATCACAAAGATTATCAAAACTGCTTATTTGCCTATTTTCTCTCTCAAAAAGAACCCAAGAAGGTGATTCAAGCTTTGGATGATCCAAGCTGGATAGAAGCAATGCAAGAGGAGTTGCTACAGTTTAAATTGTAGAAGGTTTGGACATTGGTTGATCTACCTAATGGCAAGAGGGCCATTAGAACCAAATAGGTCTTTAGAAACAAGAAATATAAGTGAGGAATTGTAGTTAGAAACAAGGCAAGACTGGTGGCACAAGGTTACACCCTAGAAGAAGGAATTGATTATGATAAGGTTTTTGCTCCTGTTTGCTAGGTTAGAAGCAATCAGGTTATTTTTGACTTTGCATCTTTATGCGGTTTATTGTGTACTAGATGGTATGAAGAGTGCATTTTTATATTGGTACTATTGAACGAGGGAGGTGTATGTGTGCCAACCTCCTGGTTTGAAGTCCTCAGTCCTTTAATAAAGTTTATAAGTGTAGAAAAAGCTTATATATTGTCTACATCAAGCTCCTAGAGCCTAGTATGAGACCTTGTTTCTACATACTTATTGGAAAATAGATTTAGAAGAGGCACTATAGATAAGACTTTATTCATCAAGAAGGACAAAGGTGATATCCTGTTAGTGCAAGTGTATGTTGATGACATAATCTTTGGGTCTACAAAGAAGTCTTTATGTACATAGTTTGAAAGTTTGATGCACAAGAAGTCCAGAGTGTTCTATAGGGGATCTCACTTTTCTTCTTTTTTTTTTTTTTTTTCTTTTTTTTTTTTTTTAGGATTGCAAGTCATGCAGAGAGATGATGTAATCTTCATCATCCAAGACAAGTATATGGCTGATATATTAAAGAAATTTGATTTCTCTTCAGTGAAGACAGCAAGCACTCTAATAGAGACTAACAAGGCATTGCTCAAGGATGCAGAAGCTAAGGATGTGGATGTTCATTTATACAGATTAATGATTGGATCATTGATGTACTTGACAGCTTCTAGGCCTGACATAATGTTTGTTGTTTGTGCTTGTGAAAGGTTCTAAGTTACTCCTAAAGTCTCACATCTTCATACAGTGAAGAGGATCTTTAGATACTTGAAAGGTCAACCTAAATTAGGCCTTTGGTATCCTAGAGATTCACCATTTTACTTGGAAGCTTTTTTTGATAGTGATTATGCTGGAGCTAGCCTTGACAGGAAATCCATAACAGGAGGTTGTTAATTTCTTGGAAAAAGGTTGATTTCATGGCAATGTAAAAACCAAACTATAGTTGCCAACTCCACTACTGAAGCAAAGTATGTTGCTGCTGCTAATTGTTGTGGATCCAAAATCAAATGCTTGATTATGGGTTCAATTTCATGAACACCAAGATTTACATTGATAATGAAAGCACCATTTGTATTATGAAGAATCTAATGTTTCATTCTAAAACCAAGCACATTGAAATAAGGCACCATTTCATAGAGGATTCTTGTGAAAGGAGGTTCATTCAAGTGATTTAGATACATACAGATCACAATGTTGCAGACTTGCTCACAAAAGCATTTGATGTTGGCAGATTTCAATATCTAACTGCCAGTATTGGAATGCTGAACCCCTAAAGCATTGATTGAGGGGAGGTTAATAAGTGTTAAGATACAGTAGATTATGCTTGACATGAGATGGAATAGCAGCTGATGATGAAATTCAAGTTAGTACTGTTGGTCTAACTTACTATTGTTATGTATAATTAATACTGCTATTATAATAAATATTATGAGATTTGAGAGAAAATAAAAACAGATAGAGAGAAAAAGTAAGCTTAAAAGAATTGTGAGAAATCAAAAATAGACAGAGAGATTGTGAAATAAAAATAGACATAGTGATTCTGTAAGCAAAAGAATTGAGAGATATAGTGAGCTTAAAAACAAAAAGAGAGCTTGTGAGAATCAACATAGATGATGGAAATGATTTTTGGAATGCCTTTGAGGTTAAAACTGGTTTTTGTAAAGTTAATGCTGCTATGCAGGATTTGGTACTGCTAGGCGAAAGTTAGTACTGCTAGGCAAAAGTTAGTACTGCTGAGCCAAGTTAGTGCTGCTTTTTACCGTTGGAGTTATAACTGCTGAGCCAAATTCTTGGTTAGTAAACAATTTCCTACTATTAAAGGTTTCCTTTTTACCTATATAAGCGTATTCGACTACATCAAGATCATTCTAATACTCTCGAATACTAAAATCGCTCTCAAAACTTCACAAACTCACTTCAACTTATCACGACTCTATTAAATTCATCATCAATTAATAATCTATGGCGGATTTGAAGTTTGTTGATCAACACAACATGGTCGCCTACTTAGAGAAATCAGAAGGGAACGCTGATTTTCATGAGATAGTTGACTTTCTTACTGCTAGGTTTGTACACTATGCCTTAACGGTAAGTCCTACTATCTATGCTTCTTATATTAAACAGTTTTGGAATACTGCACATTCTCAAACAGTCAATGATGTAAAGCAAATTCATGCCACAGTTGATGGCAAGACAGTAGTAATATCAGAATCATCAATGAGGAGTGATCTTCACTTTAATGTCTAGGATAGATATTACTTTGTCTAACAAAATGATGATATTTTTGGAAAACCTTACTTGATAGGTATGAGGGTGTTTCTAACCAATAACTTATTTTCAAAAAGCTCTATACCTTCCCTCAGTGGAAGTAATCATCATACCATTCTACACTACTAGTTCAAATCTACTTCTTGGAATGAATTTTCCATATTATAGCATCTGCAGTTCATTTGTTTAGCTAATGGTCAAAATTTTAACTTTCTAAACTATTTTTGATTGGTATGTTAAGAACTGGATACCAATACAAAGAAATTTACAATGTATCCAGGTTTTTACAACTCTTTTTGAATAATCAGATTACTCTTGACAGAAACTTTTAATGATGTTTATCAAACACTGCACATACTAAATGGTTTTCACTATCATGAAAAGAAAAGGTTGTTTGCATCAAAGTTGGCTCCACAGTAGTAGAGGTGAAGGTTCTGGTCAACCCTCTGAAACCTCTAACAGCAGCTTCTACTGATCAACCAGAATTGAAGAAACAAAAATCCCTATCACTGAATCATTCATCACCCCAAAATACTCAATCACCTGAGCAAGCCTTACAAGAGGACACTTAGTAAACCTCAGATAGTGTGCATATGCCAAATGTACCAGTTGACGGTTGTTCTTTAAGGAGTGGGATGACAGAGTGGTGAGGGCTACCACTACTGCTGCCACTGGCATAAAAATTGGTATTGGTCACTCCAAAAATGTGTGACGATATACATATGGTCACACGTGTTTTTTAGGTGTTTGTCACTAAATATCGTGCCATTGTAGGTCACATACGGTCACGTTAGGGAGTTCGTGACTATTTCCATTGAAAAAGAGTTGACGAAAACCCGATATATGTGTGACAAATTAGGACAAGTATGTTTGGATTTAATCAGTATTAGTGACCGTAAAACACTTATAGGTAACACGAATAGTTATTTGAGAGTACTATTGTTCGTCCTTTGGCCACATAAATATATAGACATTTGAGATGATTTATTCAAGTAAATATGTATTTATGTGACTATTTCTCGTCCTGTGGACACATGAATATATAATAAATGTGACGTTTGTGATGATTTTGAACAAACGGGTGTTGTTTTTTTTTGGAGTAGGCACATACAATCTTTAAAAATTGCAAAAAGTGTTAATAAGTGTGACCATATGATTTTTAAAATCACAGTATAGTGTGTATTTATTATTGTGACTATTGTTCATCTTAATAATCACATGAATTGTATGTTTGTGTGACCTTTTGTAATATTTAGTCACACAAAGCATGGTTTTTTTGGGATTTAGTCACATACAAGTTAACCAAAAGTGGCCAAAAGTGTTAATAAGTGTGACCATATGTTGTTTAAAGTCAAGTGAATGTGTATTTTGTGTGACTATTGTTCATCCAATGGTTACATGAAATTTAAGTTTGCTTTCCCCCCCCCCCCCCCCCCCCCCCCCCCCCCCCCCCCCCCCCCCCCTTTTCCTTTTTTATATTGCGTTTTGATAATATTTAGTCACAAAAGCATGTTTTTTTTAATTTAGTCACATTTACAGATAACTCAAAAGTGGCCATAAGTGTTAATAAGTTGTAACCATATGTTTTAAAGTCAAGTAAATGTGTATTTTATGTAATTATTGTTCATCCAATGGCACATTGAATTTTATGTTATGTGTGGCGTTTTGTTAATATTTCGTCACACATGAAAAAATAGTGAATGCGGGGAAGAACCCCGTGCCTTTCGCATGCAATGCGAGCGCTCTACCATATGAGCTACACTCCCATTTGGCAATTGCAATCAAGGTGAAAATGCAACCAGGACCTAAACCTAATGTGCAAATAGCAAGCATAATGATGAACGCATATACTTTCATACCTAGTGATTCTCTGTTTCTCAAGGTCAAAATAGACCGACAACAAAGTTTGTACGAATAAAAAGAAATGTTCTTTAACAGTGTCATATAATGTACCCAAAAGCAAAAAAATTGCAGACATCACATAAACCTTTGGACCTGAACTGTGCTTGCAGAAAAATTTGGACCTGAACTAATTTCAATGGATATATAATCTTTATTGTCATGTATGATTGCAGTTTGTAGTATTAGATACAATATTAATTATGAATTTGTACCTTCTACAACACATCGATAATAATTTGTGCTACTAATAACAGTTGTGCAACTCCATATGGTAAAGTTTAGTCTATTCGATCCTGCATATATACGATTATTCTTAGCATATAAATATGTAAAGTTCCTTAGTTTATATACCTGTCAATGATGATATACTGAAGTAGGTTACAGAAGCAGTGATGATTTGACAACATTCTAATTCTAGAACTTGATAACGAAATCTAATCTATACATGTAATAAAAAGTAAGCTACAGTCACATGTTGTCCCTTGCCCAGTGAAAACACTTAAAACGCCAGCAGTATTATTAATACTCTAGCAATATTATTAATACTCTAGCAGTATTAACAATACGCCAGCAGTAATAACTCTGCTAGCAGTACTAACTTCTGCTAGCAGTACTAACTTCTTAAGCCTGGCAGTATTAACTTCTAGTTGGACTCGTATCACCCAACTGTAGCAATAAAGCCCAAAAACCAGTAGTAATATACACGAACCATAGCAGCATTAAATCACAACATGCAATACCATTCCTTGTGCCAAATAGTTTTAACTTTTATACTGTTTTAATATTATAACAGTACTAATATACTCGACAGTATTAACATCCTATTCTTTAAACAATATTAAACGTAGCTTAGCAGCACTAACCTTCAATGCTCGAACAGTAGTAATAACATCCAAGCAATTTTAATGTTTCATTAGCAGCACAAATATTACATGGCAACATTTTTTTAATCTCACAAGGGCTTAATTATCAAAGAATTGAGCCTTGGGGAGTAAACATGTGTACAAGTAAAAAAAGCTGATAAACACTTGAGATATTTAAAGAATTATACCTGTTATTCAAAATAGAATTGATATGATAGTCATGTGCCATGAGCATACACTCTTCATACTCTTGCACAAGGTTGGCTCATTGCTAGTTTGGTTGCAATGTTACCCTTAGGTGTTACACTATTGTGAAAACCAAAGCTAAATAAACATGAGCTAAAAATACAATCACACTGCTAACCAACATGGTGCATCAGCGCACCCAAACGGTTTGTTTTTAGAATCGTCTTGAAAAACATGCAGTTGCTTACCTTTTGCTGTGTTTAAAATTATGTTATACAAAACTAAATGTTGCCAAACTTTACAATCAAACAATTTTTAAAGTTATATTGTATACATATTAAATGACTTTGACCCGCTAGACCCATTTGACCCATTTCCTTTTAGTTCTATATTTTAGCTTAAGCCATTTGATTTGGATATACAACATAAACCATATGAATTTCAGCAAGTAACGACACACATTTGCAGTCATTAAATACACTAAACGACCCTAAAGTTCAGCAACTAATGACACACATTTGCAGCCATTAACATACACTAAACGAACCTAAATTTCAGAAAGGAATGACACATGCTTGCAGCTAATAACATACGCTAAAAGAGCCTAAATTTCAACAAGTAATGACTCACATTTGCTGCCATTAACATACACTAAATGAAACTAAACTTCAGCAAGTAACGACACATGTTTACGGCCATTAACATATAGCGAAAGACCCAAAATTTCAGCTAGCAACGCACATGTTGTATTACTAAAGGGGAGATCTAGTGAGAACAAGCCAACAAGTTGAACATTTTCACATATTCCACTATGCTTGCACTACAACTGATGGTACATTTTTCCAATAGCATACTAGATCTTAAAACTTGTTTTTTGGTGGCAATAGGGGCGCATACGTTACTAGTTTCATAGGTTTATAAGTTATGAAAGACAAATTAGAGAAAATAAGTTCAATGGACGGATGAAATTTTACACAAGAATTGCTTATCTCTACTTTCTATTCTCTAACTTGATGAATGACAATCATACCTGTTCTGGTGATATTATCTCAGCCTGTGTCTTAATTTATGGTGATATTTAGGTTGTCACTCTTGAAAAGATAAAAGAAGTACTAAAATTAAATAAAGTTTAAGTCTTTTTGTAAAGCTTGTACTGCTACTTATAAATGGTGTGTTGGTTATTTGTTGTGATGCTTACCAAGACCAATAGAAGATGCAATGCCAAGAGCCACCCACCACCCACCACAATCCAAATCGTAGATATTCAACAAGCTCTTCAACATGCTGCAAAAACAGGTGAAGCATATACAGTCATTCAAAATTTGCACTAGAAACATCCAACTAAATGTTTGTTGCCATTAACATACACAAATGACCCTAAATTTCAGCAAGAAATGACACACGTTTGCAGCCAATAACATACACTAAATGACACTAAATTTCAGCAAATAACGACACATATTTGCAGCCATTAAAATGCACTAAATGACCCTAAAGTTCAGCAAGTAACGACACGTGTTTGCAGCCAATAACATACACTAAACGACCCTGAATTTTAGCAAGTAACGACAGAAATTTGCAGCAATTAAAATACACTAAACGACCCTAAAGTTCAGCAAGTAACGACACACATTTGCAGCCATTAACATTTTTAGTAAACGGACCCTATATTTCAGCAAGGAATGACACATGTTTGCAGCTAATAACATAAACTAAAGCGACCCTAAATTTCAGCGAGTAACGACTCACATTTGCTGCCATTAACATACACTAAATGCAACCAAACTTCAACAAATAACGACATACGTTTGCGGCCATTAACATATACCACAGGACCCGAAATTTCAGCAATCAATGACACATTTTTGTTACCATTAACATACACCAAATGACCTCAAATTTTAGCAAGAAATGACACAAGTTTGCAGCCAATAACATACACTAAATGACACTAAATTTCAGCAAGTAACGACACATATTTGCAGCCATTAAAATGCACTAAACGACCCTGCGGTTCAGCAAGTGACAACACACATTTTCAGCCATTAACATACAGTAAACGACCCTAAATTTTAGCAAGGAATGACACATGTTTGCAGCTAATAACATAAACTAAAGCGACCCTAGATTTCAGCGAGTAACGACTCACATTTGATGCCATTAACATACACTAAATGAAACCAAACTTCAGCAAGTAACGACACATTTTTACTGCCATTAACATATATCAAAAGACCCAAAATTTTAGCAATGAACTACACACATTTGCTGCCATTAACTGCATTGGAAAGCTTTTTTGAACATCGATTACTCCTTTCTAAAGTCCGCCTCATGTTTGCTACAAATATATGAGCAAATAGTTAGCCAATCAAATAATTGCAACATGAAACTTTAGAATAGTCATCATCCAAAAAAAGGGCTAGACAGGTGCTTCAATCAGTAACATATACACAATCTAGTTTCTCCGCATCCATCCAACTTTTAAAAAAAATAGATATATCTCTCTAGTGTGTAAGGAAACAAAAATAACTCATATGGACAAAACGACACCAATGGTTCAAAATATACGCAGTCAATACAATATTAAATATTAGTCAAACATAGCAGTAATGTAAAATCAGAACTAAAAAACACTAAAGAACTAAGTTGACCCATAAACACTTCAAATTGAAGATATAATACCTTATTAGTGGATAATTGAACTTTAGATTGGCAACAATGGACAGGTGATGGTGAATACAGAGATAATAGAGAATGTGAGATGTTATTAAGAAAATAAGTTTGAGGAAAATAAAGTGAGATGAAGGTGCAATTTTATTTTAAGGAAATGGGATTTAAGATCTCAGATTAGGATAACCCTAGATGGAGGGATAATTTCAATTTGGATGAAAATTGGGGGCGGGACTTTGGAAAAATATAGAGAGGGAAATTTCATTTTGGGCAAAAGTTAGTGCGGGGTTTTGTTCTAAAAACAATTCCAAATATATTTCACACATCAAATATTTAGTTTTTATTACATTATAAGCATATTAGCATTAGTCATTAACAACATAAATTTTAGACACACATATTAACTTATGTGACTATATGTATCGAGTTTTGGTTACACTTAATCTTGTATGTCTATGGTTTAGTGTGACCATATATGACATTTGGTCACACTGTTCAAGTGTGTGACATATATTTATCACTTTAAATGTATATCGTGACTAATGCTTCAACTTGCTTTTAGTGGTCACACATTCAAATTTTCAATATATGGCTAAATATTCAGCAAAAATTAGCTGCGTCACTTTTAAATAATGTGAACAAAATTGACTATATGATTAGCCACATAACACAATTACTTCATGTGACCCCATAATTGGATTATGGTTCACACTGTTCAATTGTGTGACATATATTTGTCACATATGTATATACATAGTGTGACTAATGTTTCAAACTTATTTGTATCTGTCACACGTCCCAAATTATAAGTGACTAAATAATGAACAAAAAATTACCAGTTACCTCTAGTCACATAAATATTCAAATGCGTGACAATGAAATTCCGAAATGGTCAACAAATTTGAGTTCAAATGTGGCTGTTTATTTTATTCTGGTACATTTAGTCACATAAATATCTGACTGTGTGGTCGTTCAAAAAACAGCATGTGTGATGAAATCCCAGATTTATACTAGTGTGCTAGCTTAGATGCAATACATGCTAGTGGTAACATATCTAAGACCCAATCCACGACAATGTCTAATGATCCTCTTTCTTAGGAAATTGGTTCAGGTGACAGACCCAGGTGCCAAGAAGCTATGGGGGGTGTCATTGCTCAGACTAGGTCTGAGAGGGCATCTAAACATTCCTATGATTCACCTCTCCTAGGAGGTAACACACCTAGAAGTGATGAGGAAAGAATTGAACAAGATGATTTGACGGATTTTGTACCACCAACACCCCATGATTCACCTCTCTCAGGAGGTCACACACCTGGAAGTGATGAGGGTAGACCTAACATAAATGAATTGATGGCTATTTGTACAAACTTGTCAAACATGGTTCTTGCCTTGGAACAATCAAAGACTGCTCAAGATTTGGTGATCAGAAAGCTGAAAAAGAAGGTCAAAAAATTAGAAAAGAAGCTAAGGGCAAGAACTCCAAGGATGAAACTATTCAAGATTGGTACCTCCAGAAGAAAGAGTTTGGATAAGCGCATGTATCTAAACATGGGAGGGAAAAGTGACAAGGACAAAGACATGTTTGATTGATAGTGACTTTGCTGAGCTTGATGTGGATAATGCAATGGAGAATGTTGAAGGTGATGCTGAAACTCAGGGGAGGAATACTGCTGAACAAATACTACTGCTGGGGATACAGTTAATACTGCTAGTATTGATGTTAGTGCTGCTGGACCTTCAAATGTTAGTACTGCTGATCCTTCTACAAGTACTGCTGGGGATATTTTTGAAGATGAGATGATGACTATTGCTGATACACTTGTGGCTATTAGGAGCACAAGACCAAGAACAACCTCAGTAGTGATTCGTGATGTTGAAGAAGAACCAATGAGAGCAACACCAATACCAACAGTACAAAGCTAAGAAAAAGGTAAAGGCAAGATGGTAGAGCCTGAACCTACTCCAAAGAACACTATAAAGGCTTAGATTTAAAGGGATGTAGAGATTGCTCAAATATTGTTTGAAGAAGAACAAGCACAGTTTGAGAGAGAGCAAAGGATTGCTAGGGAAAGAGCTGCAGAACAAGAGTCCAAGGATGCAGCATTGATTGAACAAATGGAAGATATTCAAGCAAGAATAGATGCAGATGAATTACTAGCAGAAAGACTTCAACAAGAAGATAGAGAACAATTCACCATTGAAGAAAAGTCTAGAATGTTGGTGGAAATGATTGCTGAAAGGAAAAGGTTCTTTGCGCACCAAAGAGCTGAACAAATTAGAAACAAGCCCACCAACCAGAGTTAACTCAGAAACTAGATGTTTACTTATCTGAACAAATAAATTTACAAACAAACGGGAAGTACACTCACAATTAATGAAAGGAGCAAGGCTTTGATGAAATTCAGAAGATGTATTAAAAGGGAGCAGAAGTGGATCAAATGACTTTGTTCTATGGATTATGGAAGTGGTTAAGACAATAGAAAGGTTAGCTGTAAGGCTAGTAGAAAGGAAAAAACAGTTGCTAGGAAAAGGAAAGGTGAAAAACTTAATGAACGTATATGTAATAGAGACAGAAGATAGAGGATGATGTTGAGTAGGAAGATTTAGAGCTTATTGGATTTAATTCCTGGAGATGTGAAGCTGTAACTGTGAATCTTTGGCTACTAAATATTCCAATAGTTGATGGAAGACACACATTCTAACAGAAAACATGATGTATTATCAAATCATCAGTGCTGATGGAAGTTCTAAGAATTACAAGATATTCAGTGAAATGCTTGATGATTTTGATGGGCAATATGTGTTAGATCTATATAGGCTGGTTAAAGAAATATTTGAGACTGCAAGCCCAGAAGGATATGACAGATTACGTTGGGGAGATCTCATTACTGTATTTGAATCAAGTGAAGATGATGTAGATCTGGAAGCTAACAGGACTACACATTGATTAGTTTGAGATTATTTGATTCATTTGGAGTTCATGTATTACTGATCGATACTGGTATAGCTATTCACATGCTGATAGAGAAGACATATCCTCTTACAAAAGAGATTCTTTCAAGAATGCTGAGTAGAAGATGAAGTAAAAAAAAAAAAAAACTAATCATGAGTGTGAAATGGCTTATGAGCTTTTCAGGTTTACAAGATCATAACTTCATAAGTAGAAGAGTGTTTGGATACATCCTCCTAGTGATCAAGATGCAGGTAATGAAGAAACTTGATGATTAACAAGATGAATATCAAGTTTAGGGGAGGATTGTCGGGAATTAGAGGCTTCTACAACTTAATGCTGCTAGTTTAAGTTTGTGCTGCTGCTGAAGATTAGAGAAAACTGTCTAAGTCATTAGTACTGTTACTTTAATAGTTAGTGCTGCCAGTACAAAGTGTTAGTACTGTCAGTTTATTAGTACTGTTAGTTATAATAGTTAGTATTGTTAGTTATATAGTTAGTACTGCTAAAGTGATATGCATGAGATATATTAGGAATAGATATGCATTGATCATTTGACGCGTTTTGTAAGCCCATTAGGGTTTCCTTAGTGTATAAAAGGAACCCTAAGGCATAGATCTAGATACAAGTTTAATATAGTTTTCATAGCAGTCATAGTTATAGGCTTTTGGTTATTTTGTACCCGGTCACTATTCAGAGTGATTCATTTTATATTAAAGATGAAAGTTTCGTAAAACTTTGTGTACTGTTTCATTGTTCTTCTTAGTATTGCAAACTAGATTCCGCATGGTTTGTGATATTCTCAATCTTAGTTTCTACTATAGTTGTTTTGGATCTATCCAACACAACTAAGCTTTAATAAGCTAAGTAATATTTGTTCAAAATGGATCAATAAACATCCTTCAGAAGAAGAAATGGTTCCATTTATCAAGGAACTCGGGTACACTAGCAAGTGTGATATGCTATCTGAGATCCATACAGATCATATGCACCAACCTTAGAGAACATTTGCTGCTATCATCAATAGGTGCATCTCTGGGAAATCCACAGGTCTAGATAGACTCAGGCCATCAAGAGCTCAAATCTTGTGGGGAATGTTCAACCAGAAGAATGTTGACTACATTGCTTTATTGTGGGAAGATTTTATGTTTCAAGCAGACAACAAAGAAATAAGTTCCGCACGTAAAGAGAACATGCCCTACCCAAGATTTACTAAAGTTATATCAGTTCATTTAATAATCTAAGGATTAAAAACCATTCTCACGAGGAACATGATAAATCTTCACACAATCTGAGATGATACCTTGTTGGGTACATTGAAATTTGTCTCCAAAACTAAAGATTATCAGAAGTATGGAGCTCTGATTCCTGAAGAGATGATTAATCAAGCTATTAAAGATTCCAAAGAATATAAGACTTATCTTAAATTTGCTTCTGGAAAGTTTACTCCCATGAACACAAGGAAGTTTAAGAAATATTGCTTTCACCCTCAAGAAGGGGAATAAACTGACTCCTAACTTAGAAGATGAACCTGCACAAAAGCCTAAGCTGGGCTAAGAATCTGAACCGCGAAGCAGCTAAAACTGCTAAGAAGACTGCACGTGCCAATAGTTATATACTATGCAAACAACTAGTGTTGTCATCAGAGACACTCTGGTGTGTTGTGTCAAAGAAGAAGGCACCCAGCTAAAAGTTGAAAAGGCATGGGATTTACTTTCTGATTGTAGCATTAACTTTCTGATGGATATAGGCATGTAGAAAGCCCTCAAGAAAAGCAAGCAGGATACTCACATGCTTCATGCAAGTGGCTTAGGTGATGGAGTTGGTTCTCAACTAAAGTTTCTTGATGAGCTTAAAGAAAAGACAACTAGTACACATGAAAGAACTAGTACTATACCAAGGGTTCCTGATGTACCCAAAGTTCACTCTGAGAGTGAAAACGAGTCTTGGGGAGATAGTGAAGATGATGATGATAGTAATGATGATGATAGCAATGATGATGACGGTAATGATCTTGAAATTGATGTTGATCATGAAGAAGCTGATGATAAATAGACAGAATCTGATGATGAAGAGCAAGAAACACAAGATGATGAGTACGTCAATACTCCTGCCTACTAGTGTACATACTGATGTGAAGAAACAATGATGGATTAAAGGAGTTAATGAAGAAGAATATGAAGAGATATATGGTGATGTCAACATTAGTTTGAAAAATGGTGAGCCGGCTGACAAAGAGAAAGATGATGAAGAGACGACTGCTGCTGAGCACAAGAATGTTTTTTAAGAGAGTGCAGGTAATCAAGTCATAATAAACGATCTGAAAGCTCAGTTACAAGCCAAGGAATCCTCGATAAGCAAGTTGAGAGCACACATTGCAACATTAAAAGGAAAAAAATGTGTCTGATAATAATGAACCTGTAAATAATGTAAGTGTGATAGCTCTAGGAATGTTCATGTTAGATTTAGAACCTCTTTCTCATAGACTTAAGAACAATAGGGAAGCACATGAGGATTATCTTAAGCAAACTATGGAACATACTGACACACTACGTAGGATTGTAGAATGAGCTAGAAAACAGAATCCTAGTGATCCTTACCTAGACTATGCTTGTAAGTTTACTATATGCGTTTAGGAATTGCTAGTTTATGTTTCTGAGACATGTCCCAGTTCCTAATTTGAAAGAAAGAAATTGGTTGCTGTTACACCAATGAACAAAACCAGAAAGATTAGGTCTCAGGAACCTAAAAAAATATCAAGTACAAAACAAAAACATGCAGCATTACCGACCAAACAGACCACTAACAAACCTTTATTATCTTCTACAGGAGTAATTCCCTCTACTAGTGCTAGCGGATCACAGTCTAAGAACAATACACGGAAAAATAGGATCACGCTAGCAGCAAGCAGCAACATGAAGAATAAGACCGTATAAGTTCACCCTAGGAAAGTTATGTCTAGTTCAAATAAAAGGAATCATGTGTCTTTGTGTAATGAAAATTTTAAAAATGCTGTAAAATATGCGAATTCTAAGTTTGTATGTTCTACATGCAATGGTTGTTTATTTTATGCTAATCATGATAAATGTGTTGTTATTTATATAAATGATGTGAATAAGCATGTTAAATCTAAGTCTGGTAAGAGAAAAAAGATGGAATGGAAACCTACTGGCAAAGTATTTACTAGTGTTGGACATAGGTGGTTACTTACAGGAAGGACCTTCACTATCAATGGAACAAAGTGCCCTTTGACTAGAATCACTTCCAATCCTATAGTGCCTCCTAAGGAAACCAACCAAACACCCATAATTACACCTAATCCAAAAGTTAAGGTATACCGTAGGAGAACCAAAGTTGCAAAATCTATAAGTTTCAATGATGAACCTAGCATCTTAGGATCTAGGCCTTCTAAGATCTTGAAACCCAACAAAAATTAGGGATCCGCGGTTTTGAATTCTCCATCTTCTTCTCATGTCCAATGTAGGTCGTCCAAATCATCCTCTGGTACTTGGACTCGAGATGCTCTAAGCACATGACAGGAAATTGCTCTCAACTCATCAACTTTGTAGAAAAATTTCTTGGTACCATCAGATTTAGTAATGATCATTTTGCAAAGATTATATGATCATATTGCCAAAGATAAATGGGGGGTATGGTGACTATTAGAATCGGGAACTTCAAAATTTTTTTTGAGTTTATTTATGTGGAAGGAGACTTGGGCGTATATTATTTCTCAGTAAGGATGAGTTTTTGTGATTCTGACCTTGAAGTAGCTTTCTGAAAACACACCTGCTTCGTTTGAAACTTAGAAGGTGTTGATCTACTCACAGGCTCCAGAGATACTAATCTGTACATACTTTCTTTAGCTGATATGATGTGGTCCTCTCCCATATGCCTTTTATCTAAACACCATATGGTCACACTTATTAACACTTTTGGTCACTTTATGCTTAATTGTATGTGACTAAACACCCAAAAGAAACATGCTTTGTGTGACTAAATATTACAAATGGCCACACAAACATAAAATTCATGTGGCCATTGGATGATCAATAGTCACACAAAATACACATTTCTTCAATTTAAACACCATATGGTCACACTTATTAACACTTTTGGTCACTTTATGCCTAGTTGTATGTGACTAAATACCCAAAACAAACATGCTTTGTGTGGCTAAATATTACAAAAGGTCACACAAACATAAAATTCATGTGGCCATTGGATGAACAATAGTCACACAAAATACACATTTTTTCACTTTAAACACCATATGGTCACACATATTAACACTTTTGGCCACTCTATGTTTAATTGTATGTGATTAAATATACAAAAAAATGCTTTGTTGGTTGTACATTGTTTACGGTCACTAAATTTTACCTATTTAGTCACACAAAAAACGTGGATACGGACACTAAAGCTTTCTTATGTGTGACTAACTCGAATGCGTGACTGTAGGTGACCTACGGTCGCGCGACCTTTTGTCACACACAAAACTTTTCGCTTGTGTTACTATATGTATATAGTCGCACATTTTTGGTGTGACCAATACCACTTTTTGTACTAGTGTAGTGCTTCTAGTACATTGTTAGTACTGTCAGTATAGTTAGTACTGTTAGTTAATACTTAGTGCTATTAGTCTTGTATAGTTAGTATTGCTATTATGATATGCATGAGTTAAATTAGGAATAGATATGCATTATCATTATACACGTTTTGTAAGCCCATTAGAGTTTCCTTGATGTATGAAAGGAACCCTAAGGCATAAATCAAGATACATCAGTCTTTAATATTTTTTCATAGCTTCAAGGTTGTAAACCCTAACACTGTCAAAGAGTATTTGTATTAATATATTAGAGCTTATTGTTTTGGTTATATTTCTGTGTGTTAAGCATTCATTACTGTTATTCTTCTTAGTGGTATAAACTAGATTCCACATAGTTTATATCATACACTCAAAGTTTCAATCTTAGTGCCTTTGGATTTATCCAAGGATACTAAACCTTACATCAAGCTAAGGAGTTAAAGATCTGTTTATTGGGATCAACAAGTGGTATCAGAGTTTGTTGTGAAGCTTTGAATAAGAGGATAACAACAACACATACAAGATCTAGTTCTCAGTGATAAGATGGAGGCAGGAACTAATTCTACAACTCTGACTGCAAAACTCTCTATCCTCAACCGAGGGGATTATGATCTCTGGTTAATGAGGATAGACCAATACTTTCTCATGACTGATTACTCCCTCTGAGAAGTAATTAAAAAAGGTAACAAAGTGCTGAAGAGAACTGTTGGAGAAAGGAATTAGTACTTTGAATACATTGGCTCCTTTTTCACAAGACAATAAATTATTTTTAACTTTTGGCGAAGAAATGCTATGCCCTAAAAAAGTGACTTTTTGTTATATTTTGGAATCTACAAACAATTGAGACTATCTTAGGCTCAAAATTCCTTTAAACATGGGCGAGTGGCACAAGTTCTCACTCCATTGGGTGATTTTAAATGAAATCCCCTATAATGAACCATTTTTTCACCAAAACTTGTAGTCTCGATCTTTTATATATGGATAAACTTGACGAACTCGACTTCATAGCATCAAAACTTCCATTATTTGTTCATAAAATATATACTTTCAATAGCAAATTGCACCCTTTTGTCTAATTGAATCGTGGAACCTTTCTTTATGGGTTTTTGCCAAATACTAGTTTTGACCCATTTTAACAAAAACAATAACTTATTAATTTGACCGGCTTTGAAAAAAAAGTTAAAGCTACAACAAGACATCACCACACTTCATCTTTACTTGAGTATGTCGGATGAAACAATCAAGTTGCCAATCTCACTTTAATGTGTACAATTTTTATGAGGATATTTGTCAAAACACTTTTTCTGCATACTTTAGTCTATCTTCTCAAGGTTTTACTAAGTATTGAGATGATTCTATGATTTTGATATATCATATGCAGGACAAAGGTTTTATATGTCGTATATGAGGAGCAACAAGGACTAGCATAAGCCCTATTGGGCGAAAACTTAAAGATGACAAACAAAATAAGCATAATATGCCAACAAGACCTTTTGATCCCTAAACAAACAAAGACGTAAATATATGTGTAAACAAGGAAATAAGTAAATATAGTCATACACACATCAAGTTATTAATTTTTTACTAATGAGAGATACGAAAACATTTAAAAGTAAATTGTGACAAATTTATAAGTTAACCCAAAACACACCTTTGAAATATTATTATTTTCTTTTTAGATTCAGAAATGACATACATGCGAAGGAAATACATGACAAAGATTGAAGTTTTGGTTTCACTAGATAAGCATGCTCAAATGTATTAAGAGATAAGGCATTCAAATCTTATATACAGCAATGCAACTGATACAACTAATAATATAACTATCTACGAAAATTTCTTTTCGCCTTGCGATGTGTATGACGATGTATTACCAAGCTTGATTAATGACCAAATTATTAGTTTCAAAAGAAGGATGTATCAAGTTCAAAGCGAATACCAACCAAAATTTTCAAGAACTCATAAAGGTTTGGGTTTCTATGTTAATACACAAAATTGAAATTTTGGCACTTTGTGGTTATTTTGCTAATTGCTTACTTAAAGATTTTAATCAGTACCTCTAACCTATGTTATTAGAAACTAGAATCAATTATCTTCGAAACGATAGGTGGCACGACTTGTACGGATTTACGGTTAAGTTTTTATGACCTTTTGAAGTTGATCAAATTTTTGTAAAGCGTACTATAGAACCGGCTGGCTGCATCTGTTCCTTGAATGGAACCGGCTTGTTATCGAACAAAACCGCCGGTCTGAACGAATTTTCTAAAAACGCTTATTTTGACCTGACGAAAAGAGTTAACACTTGGTAGGCTTTAAGGTAAACCTATATAACATATTTTAGACCTTATTTAAGCTTGTATAACAACGATATATTCACAATCCAAGACTTGTAAGAATTAAAACAAACGACATACTTTCATATTAAGTACGCTTTTTGGATAATTTGTTACACGGATTAGTTATAGGTTTTAAAAATCCTTTTGTTTTGAACAATACTTGAGCCACTGGCTCTGATACCTCAATTGTGGAAAACGTTGGAAGGAGGGGGTGCGAGGGGGGGTTGAATACGTTTCGATTATAAATTCTAAAAAATCGTTTTGTATCAATTGCCTCCGATAATAGTGACTTAATTGGAAATAGTACTTATTATAATCCATGGACTAGATGAGTAAACAAGCATAAACTTAACAAGCAATGATAGAAACATAATTTTAAAGTAAAAAATTAACGATATGTAAAGAGAAAACAAACTGAACACGATGATTTATAGTGGTTCGGTCACGGAGCTCCTCTCCACCCTACTCCACTCCCTGAGTACCCAACTCGAGAGTTACTTCTCTAGATCAACATGCTCCTTTTTCGGCGCGAGATTTCCTGACACTACGTTGTGTTACACTTTATCATGTACTAAGCTAAATACCGAGTCCTAATCACAGGGAGAACCAACCCATCGTCGCTCACACTTTATCCGGTACAAAGCTAAAATTCGGGTCTTAACACAAAAGTGGTAGAACAACCAAAAAACCCTGTATATTTTATTGGCCCAACATAACAAACATTGTGTATTTTGACATATACTCATAAACCATTAGTCTAAATTCAAATTGGTATAAAAGATAAATACAAATGAGTATTTATCTAAATGAGATCCACGACCAAAAATGTGTTTAAATGTATTGAATGCCTAATATAAATTAAACTTCCATGATGAGAAGCCTTTATAATGGGTTGTAGATGATGAGATCTCCAATCTTATAGATCTTCATATGGGTATGGTTGATGGTGGATGGAAATGGCAATGATCTTCAAGGGCCATGCATTTGGTTGGATATCATAAGAGTATGCATATCAAACCCGATGAATTTTTAGATTGCATTATGATCAACCTAAGAAAAATGAGCGTGTTAATGCTATTGCTATTGAATTAAATGAGTGAGAAATGCAGAGGAAAAAGGTTGTGTGAAAAACATAAGAATATGGCTGGGGGGGGTTTTGGTATTTATTAGCCAAAATGTTTATTGGTATGCCTGGTTCGCCGGTGTGCTGTTGACAGAGGGATCAGACTTGCCATAACTAAGGGGGCATCAGAATACAGTTAACTAATTTCTGGACTTTTGATTTAAAAATTCGTGAGATATCTTGTGTAATCTTATGAGATTTTCCTTGGATTTGCTGCATTTGATAAATACGAATGAAGTAATTAAATTAATAAGTGTAAGATGATTTTGTGTTAAAGTTGGGGTTTAAAAAAGATTTGGTACACTTTTTCACGTAGCATGTGACTTTTCTACAAAGTTGGGAGATAGTAAAGAAATCATGTTTTGAGATAATAAGAGGTTTGAGAAAAATGGTTTGTTATGTTTTGTCATTAATAAAACCTTAGCCTAAGTTGATTGTAAAACGTTTTGTTTAAAACCGGTTTATTTGTATAAAAATACTTGTTAATGCAAAATGTGAAAAAGAGGTTTGATCATAATGCAACATAACAAACATGTATGAACCTGTGTTGCAACATACGAGGAGTCGAGACATGGAGAGATGTTGATGTATGTTGAGATAAAATACGATTACGAGTAACTTGTACATTTTACGTTATGTATTACAAGTTACGTGTTTGTTATCAACAAAACAAACGAGACCGTGTAGATTAAATATAGTAATATTTTCACTAACAAAGTGCATCTTCGTAGGATACCCAAAGGAAACAACGGGTTACTACTTCTACTACCCACTTAAGAACAAAAAATTTGTTGCTCGGTATGCTGAGATTTTTAAGTCACGTCTCATAAAACAAGAAGCAAGTGGGAGCACCGTAGAATTTGATGAAATTCAAAGTGAAGAAGCACAACCTTCTGAGAACACTAGCCTACATCAACATGAGGTCGAACCCGACATTGTAGACCCTCAAACGAATGTAATTCCCGTTCGTAGATCCGCAAGGATACCTCAAGCACCTGAACGATATGGATTCTATATCGATGCTGAGGAACATGAGTTAGGAGATCACGATGAACCTCCTAACTATCGGATCCTAAATCTGAAAAGTGGCTTGAAGCAATAAACGCGGAGATGCAATCTATGAAAGACAACTAAGTTTGGATCTTAGTTGATCTTCCTTCTAACTGTAAGACTGTTAGGAGTAAATGGCTCTTCAAGAAGAAGACTGATATGGATGGCAATATACATACCTATAAAGCTCATCTTGTAGCAAAAGGTTTCACTCAAACCTACGGGGTTGACTATGAAGAAACCTTCTCGCCTGTTGCAGACATAAAAGCTATTAGGATTCTCATAGCCATAACAGCGTATTATGACTATGAGATTTGGCAAATGGATGTCAAAACCGCCTTCTTAAATGGTCGCCTAAACGAAGACGTTTATATGGTGCAACCTAAGGGGTTTGTGAATCCTAAGCATCCTGGACGAGTATGCAAGCTTCAACCCCCACAAGATCATTTATGGGACACTTAAGCGCTTTCTGGAGCTGGAACAAAGAGATTTGATAGGGAAAATCAAAAAGTATGGTTTACTTCAAAATTCCTGACAAGCCATTGTATTTATAAAAGATGCTAGTGAAGTATCATCCATTCTTTTTTTTTTGTTCGTTATATCTTATTATGTCGATGAACATTTATTACTATGGGAAACAACATTCAATGCTTACAAGATGTAAAATCGTGGTTGGAAGTTGTTTCCATGAATGACTTAGGTAAGGCTGCATACATTCTTGGAATCAAAATTATCGGATAGTCAAGGTGATTTATTCAGTTTAATGCCAAAATGAATCATTGACAAAAATCTTGAACGATTCATGTTGGATACTTCCAAACGTGGAACTATTCCAATGCAACCCATGTGACGTGAGAAAGTCTCATGGGTTCCCTCCTACACTGGCTGTGGTTGAAGGAATAAAAAAGGATACCTTATGCTTCGGGCTGTATTGCTCTATCATGTTGTGTGAGGTGCACTAGACCTGATATAGTGTTCTCTTAGAACCTAACGAGTAGATACCAACAGAATCCAGGAGAAAGTTACTGGACTGTTGTAAAGAACATACTAAAGTATCTTAGAAATACTAGAGATATGTTTCTTGTTTATGGTGGTGATTCCATAACTGAGCTTAGTGTTACTTGCTACACTGATGCTAGTTGGGAGACTGATTAGGATGACCTTCGATCTAAAACGGGGTTTGTCTTCGTCATGAACGGAGGCGCTGTTGATTGGAAAACTTCTAAGCAAAGCACTACCGCAATGTCTTCTATGGAAGCTAAATATATAGCTGCTGCTGAAGCTGCAATAGAAGTTATTTGGATATGTAAATTCATTTATGGGCTTGGCGTTGTCCCCAGCATTGATAAACCTATGGATATGTACTGTGACAACACAGGTGCTATTACCATAGCCGACGAACCTGGTGTTCAAAAGGGTGCCAAACATTTTCGACGAAAATATCACTTTATTCGAGAAGCAATTCAAGAAGGTGATATAAGTATTCTCAAAGTTCATACATATAACAACTTAGCTGATCCGTTTACAAAACCAATGCCTTGTACCAAACATGTTGAGCATGCTAGGAGCATTAGACTTAGACCAGCTGGTAGTTTCATGTAAATCTGTTTATTTTAGTATTTGAATAATTAGGATGTAAAACAGTTTTATTTCATAATGAATTGATATACTTGGTGTGATCGTCTTCATTCTATAAATATTGTGTCCTATATTAGCATGTTTAAATCCATGAATAATTTATTTTTCTAAATCGTCCATTGTCAGTTAATGATTTTTTTCCGGGAAGTAAGTAGAGTTATCATTAAATAAGGCATAATGTTGAGTGTTTTGGTCATAGTTCATATGGTATGATTATTAATGGTTGTACGCCAACTCTTATGTTGTTGTTCATTGATGAACATTGGACTGACCTCAACATACGAGTATTTATACATGGTATCAGTTCGTCAATAGTGAATCTCGCAAGTGGTTATGTCTCTCATCTTCAGACTTGAGATGCAAGTAGGTTTTGTGTGTGTGGAACGTCAATCTTTGATATGGTTCAACGCTGACCTGTTGAAGGCTGCTATAAAGGCCATTATCAGGAGGGGTGTAAAACACATAACGGACACGTGCAGTCAAAATAGGATTTGTTCCTCTACATGTTATGAAGTAAGATACTACTGGGCCCCTTGATGATTTGAACAAATATATGTGTTGCCACACCCAAATGTAATTAAGATGATACTTGATTAATTTGGTAATCTAGTTCAATGCCTATATCGAGAAACATAATTATTAAACATATAAGAATGACTTATGATCCATGTCAAAATGTTCAACATAGTATCTGTTATATAGGATGGTTGATCTATACCTTTCCTTAAAGTTAGATGTTTAAGAATACGTTCTCACTTGTCTCTGGGGGCATTGACGTGTTGCTAGACGCTAACCTTTGCTTGTATAATTACTTGATTATTATGACGTGCGCAAGTGAGAGCTGTTGGAGTATGCTCATGTGATAATTACTAATTATATGGCTAGACACATATGAGCCTATAGGGTCACACATATATACACTGAGGTACCATTTATATATCATGTTTATTGTATTTACGGTATATAAATAATCTACGTAACTATCGGGCTTCAAATAACTAAGTATTGTACTTAGTTAATTGGACTTGGAAAACAAAAGGGGAGGCCCATATGAGCCCACATATGGCCGACCATCTAATGGTCTAAGGAAGGGATTAGATTGTTTTTTATTCTAGTCAAATCTATATATGAAGTATCTCCTAATCATGATCTCTATATTAATTTGATTAAGAATAACTTGCCTAAAATCTCTCCCTCTTCTCCCTTATCAAAACACATGACACAAACACTCTTTAAATAGGGTTTTGTGTTCTTGTTTTACTATCACTTTTTATCCAGATTATTCAAGGTGAATTCCAAGGTTACGAGGTTTAGACTAGCATCAATTGGTATACAAGGAAGTGTAGTGTGGATACGTCATAGAGGTGATCTATTTTGATCACTTGGTTTCATTGATAACTTGGTATTAAGGTGAAGGTCACCATTCGATTCTATCGATCACGCTACAAAGGTATTACTTTTCTTGTTCTTCTTTGATTAATCATATGACTATATGGATCCGTTGATAGGTGCTTGTATCGCTGCATTTAATACTTGTTTATATGATATTCATTTAATTCAACACCTAAAACTGCCTTACACCGTTAGTCCTCAGAAACCATTTAACAGTCGTTAGCCCTCCAAACTGAAACTGTTTTGTACAGTTAGTCCCTACATTCATAATTAACAACCATTAAGCATATAACTTGGATTTCAATTGAATCGTTAGTCCTTGTTTGTGTTTTAATCAACCGTTAATTATTCAAAGATAAAAAACTATCAACATTTAATTATTCATTCACGGTTTTTTCTTGATTTAGTAAAATCCCGTATAAGTCTATTCTTTTTACGGTTTAAGTCATATATTTGTAAAATCCCGTGAACGTTAATTTATTTCAATCCACAACAACAATCACTTTACCTACTTAAGATCCTACAAATCATTTTCACTTCACAATTCACGGTAAAATGGAAACGAATGATACTTTATCTTCGTGTTCTAATTCGGAAGAACAACAAATGCAACAAATTCAAGACAAAGCAAAAGAAAGTTGCATAGTATCTTTTCGACGACTTCATTCACACCTCAAGCTTCTTTCAAACAACGACTTAAAAGGAACTCGAACTGAGTCTGGATTCAAACGCGCATTTGCGACACTCTTTGGTCAAGATGTGGAGACTTTCACAGGCACAATTTTCCTAAACATGTATCAACTAGAAAAGCAACTTGACAACGAAGAATTTCAAGAGATTAGATCCATGGCTGCTTTTAAAGTACTCGAGACACAGTTTAGATTGTTCATATAGTCTCGGGCATCCAGAAGTTTGATAACTTCTTGCTTGATAACCTCATGAATCTTAGGATTAACCCGTCTCTGATATTGGACAGTGGGTTTAGCGTCTTTTTCCATCAAAATCTTATGGGTATAAAACTGTGGATCTATCCCCTTAATATCAGAAATCTTCCAGGCTATAACAGGCTTATGTGATCTAAGAACCTTAAGAAAAGCGGTCTTGTCCTCATCTTTTAAGCCTTTAGCGATTATGATGGGTAATCTATCGGTACCCTCCAAAAACGCGTACTCAAGATGAGGTGGTAAGTCTTTGAGCTCAAGCTCGGGGGGGTGGGGGGGTCATCACTAGAAGATTCTAAAGTCTTAAGTTCCTTAAATTTTTGGTCATTTGGAAGGAGAGAAAAAATTAGATCATTGTTTAAATACTTCTCAATGAGGAGAAGGTCTCCCTCCGGGTCACAGTTAGCATCATCAATTCCGGGTAAAAATGAATTATCAGCAAGATGACCCTCAATCTCTTCCAACAAGAATTCACCTCCTCTAAAAGGAGTGAGAGAGGGAGGTGAGGTAGAAAGGATCAGTTCCAAAGTTGGGGTGGGATTTCCACTCTCAGAAAAGTTCGAAAATCCAAGTACCTCTTGAGCAAACTTCTCACAAGCTACGTCGATGACATCGATTTGGTTAACCGATTCAATAGTATTGTAGGAGAATGTCTTAGTATCACCAACTTTGAATGTTACGGATTGGTCATCATGACGAAGGGTCATTTGTTCACCGTGAACATCAATCAAAGCTCGTGCCATCCTCAAGAAGGGTCTCCCGAGAATCAAAGAAACCCGAGGATCGACAACATAATCAACGACCACAAATTCGGCTGGGAAGAAAAATGTTCCAACTTTCACGAAACATCCTCGGCAATACCGGTTGGAGTAGAAATTGATCGGTCGGCAAGTTCAAGTATCATCCGGGTCTTGGTCAAGTCAGGGAGACTTAGCTTTTTCCATATGGAAAGAGGAATTAGGCTGATGCTTGCACCGAGATCGGCCAAGGCTAAGCATACATCCATCTCCGGAAAATCACACAGTATAAGAAATCTGTCGGGGTCTCCAAGTTTTTCGGGAAACTTTTTGAGGATAACCGCCGAGCAATTTTCATTCACCAGTGTTTTGGTTAGGTCAAGAATCTTATCTTTGTTGTTTAGGAGCTTCCTAAACATTGGTGCAAATTTGGGCATGTGAAGGAGAGCATCCGCGAAACTTAGCTCGAAGTGGAGCTTCCGAAAAATTTCCATAAATTTCAAAGCTAAAAGATCATCTTTTTCATGAAGTTTCTCCTTGTTAATCCTTGAAGGATAAGGTATGGTCTGGGGAGCAACAACGGGTTCTTTAATTTGAGTTTGGCCCACCTTTTCGGTGCTTGGAAGCACTGTATCCTTTGTCACCTCGGGCTCTTGTTCCACCTCCTCAGGAAGAGAAGAAAGCGGAGGTGGAATTAGAGGTCCATCATAAGAAACACCACTTTGGGTGGTGATTGCTTTCAAATCGCCTTTTGGGTTAGCAACAGTGTTGCTAGGAAGAGAACATGATCCTGAAGTAGACGCGGTATTGGCATTTATGAATTTGGTCAACATGCTTATCAAATTGGTCATTTGATTTTGCATGTTTAGGGTTTGGTTTTGCATGTTTTTCATAACCGCATCATTAGCCTTGATGTAGTTTTGAAAATCATCCCTTGACAAACCTTATGATTGAAGAACCGGAGGTTGGTAAGCTTGAGTTTGGAAAACCGGGGGTTGGCAAACCGGAGGTCGATAAATTTGACCTTGGTTGTAATTATTCCCCTGATTTTGGTTGTACCGATTTTGATTGTTACCTTGTTTGTTTTAAATTGGAGGAAAACCAGGAGGTCGAACTTGATTGGCATTAGGAGGACGATAACCGGTATTTCCTTGGTTGTAGTTAACTGCGGCAGCTTGAGAAACATATTCTTGAATGTTATCCCGATAATTGTTGCCATCGGTGGCGAGACAATTACGGTAAGAATAAGCACCACCGCAAGTTACACAACTTTCCTCGACCGCTTTGATGGTAGCGGGAGCTTGAGATTTTTGCTTATCGATAAGCAAGGATTTTACCATATCTTTGAGTTCGGCAACATCGGGTGAAATACTGGAGGCAGAAGTGCTCGTACTTACTTTGGAAACAATGGCTTTGCTTCGTGATTGACGAACTTTGGACTTGCTTTCAATGATGCATAAGCAATCACGGGGCCTTTTGTCCAAAAAATTACCACCCGCGGCGGAATTCAAAGAATCTTGATCATTTGTATTCAAAGCATTGTAGAACGTATCAAGTTGGTGCAATTCTGAAAAACCATGATGAGGGCATGCTCGAAGGAGATCCTTAAATCGATCCCATGCCTCACTAAACGATTCATCAAAACGTTGTTGGAAATTCGTAATCTCATTACGAAGATTAGTCGTTTTGGAGGGCGGGAAAAAGTTATTGATAAATTTTGAAACAAGATCATCCCAAGTAAGAATCGACCGAGGGGGTTCTTTTTCAAGCCAAATCCGGGCTGCCCCCTCGAGGGAAAATGGGAAAAGCATAAGCTTAACCGACGTATTCAGAACGTTTGGGAATTTCAAAGTAGAAGTGATCTTGTTGAAATATCGAATATAAGCAGGAGGATCCTCTTTGTCATGTCCGAAGAATTGCTTGTTTTGAACGAGAGTGAGCAAACCATGTTTAATCTCAAAGTTGTCCACGGTGATTGCGGGAACAATAATTGCATCCTCGTAACCCTCGGTAGGTGCTTGAAGCAATTCTGCCATAGTACGTTGATCAGCCATCGTATCTTTGGGAGGCTCAACAAGATTCGGAGGAACTTGTTGTTGAGAGCGACGACGATTACGTCTCAGAATTGTGGAAGAATTATTATTAGGATAAGATCGAGAACGAGTGCGCATGCACTAAAAAGAGAAAATATTTTTGTTGTTTTTGTTTTTGTTTATTTTAGAAAACAAATGAGACGGACAACTTAAACCAATAATCAACTTGCGCCACGGTTGCTCTCTAAAAGAAAAACGCACAAAGGAGCGGAGGAGCGGGAAAGCGCGAAGCTATTAAAATCTTTCTCCTTTCGGGTCGTAGGTCTTAGGAACGACCCTCCTTATACCCCTCTTATAGTTTGTTAATCGTTTAAAGGTGAGCCGTACTTGACAAGCGACACAAAGGCAAGTTTTAAATCTTTTGTTTGGGAACTTATTAATGATAATACTCCAATAGAGAGTATTATTTTGTTTTTTTGGCGTTTTAAATATATATACTAAAAAGAAATAAAAAAAATATTTTTGTATTTTTATTTTTTATAAGAAAATAAGCAATACAACTTCTCACGGAAGGATCTTCAAACACGAATTGTCAAACAGAAATGACAATCACAAACGCCTCCCTGGCAATGGCGAAATTTTGATGTTGAGAATTTCTACCCTTTATCAATATATATATAAATAAATAAGTACTTATAAATATATAATGAGGATATAAATTCACAATTGTAGTAAACCGGGAAGCTGAATTCCCGGGTCGTTTTCCCAACGAGGCATGAATGGACGGTCGAGTGACGGTTGATATCAATGTTTGAATGGAACAAAGATTTTGATTGATTATGGATTCTAACACTATGGGAAAAGCAAATTATGTATTCTAAATTAACAACCAAGCACAAAAATCAAATACGAGAATCCTAAAAAGACACTAAATTATCAACTAAGTCAAAATTAAACCCTAAAAATACAAACTTAGTTTCTAAACCTCTGTAGAAACATGTAATCTTATGATTAAACCAAGAACAAGAGAGAAATATGGGTTATGATGTTAGAGAGAGAATGGATGGAAAATGGATAAAGTTTATTAAGATGGGAAATGAAAATATGGAACAACCAACCATCTCCAAGGCTAGGAGAGGGGCTTATATAGGTCCTATAGGTCAGCCCATGGGTTATGATAGGCTTCCCATGGGTCTTGGGCCAGACTAGATTACTAATCTAATCATTACATAAACTACGAGCTAAGACTATTACAACTTGGAAGTGACCGACACTTTTTGTGTTTCTAACAATCTCCCCCTAAGGGAGGTCACTCCAATTTACAAAACTTTAAACCTAGCATACTATGCTTTATCTTTAGCCTTTAGCTCGTACTCTTGACTTTCTCTTGCGAGTATGTTGTAGTGATCATTGATTTTTGGATTGAGCTTGTTCCTTGAACTTGTATTTGACGTTGTGATCTTGAGCATCTTGAGATCATCAATCAAGCACAATCTCTTTGCCATCTTGAAACTTTGCCATCTTGTGAACTTGCGACTTCTGGACCGACATGCTCATACCATTCTTGATTTGTTGATTTGGAAAGCTTTAATGCTACATCTTTCTTGAGATTCGTTAACTAGAATACTTCGTCACTTTGAGAAAGACATTCGGTATCAGAGTAGCGGAAGTCTTGAAATATGTATTTGAGCCTTTCATGATGTCCTTATGTTAGTCTATCGGGTATGAGCATGTGGCTATGGATCTTGTGAGTCAGCTGGTATCAGGAACCTCCACCACCATCTTTAAATAGCCTGCATAAAAACAGTTAGCAATAAAGCGGGGGGACGAATATGGCTTTGTCATTCGCCCAGGTTTGGTTGGAGTAACCTTCAAATCCGTAAGGATTGACCTGTGATCAGATAGATTCAATTTAAGAAGAATCTTCTTGACAGGATTTCCAGCTAAAGTATTGAATCTTTCTAACACATAAGTATTAGATTCATCGTACTCAGCATGTTCTCATTATCGGAACGTCTCAAAGCAGACAGCACGATAAGAGTGAACCAGCGAGTTACTATCTCACCGATTGAAAATAGAAAATTGATTTGAAAATCAATCGGTGTATCACTTGCAAAATTGTTTTTGTGACACACCGAGAGTGTTAATCATTTCAAAAATTCATTAACAACCATCGATCCATTTCCTGGAACAAGTTTGATTCTTATAGAATCGCACCATCATTTCTTTCCAGTTGTCACAAGTTTGATTCATAAAGAATCGCACAAGTTACCTACCATGAGCTTGTTTGATGTTGACTCAAGCAGGATTTCCATCTTCATTGTGAATACCTAAGTATCACTCGGATGTTCTGGCAAAATCACAAGGATCTTGCGTAGGACTCTAATGATATTACTTGATATTCACATTGTGTGAGATAACAAGCTAAATTATGACAAGTGTCCTAATGAGATTAATGGATGATCTCTTTTGGCTCTAGACTCAATAGTGCACTTTTAATTTTAGTGATCGAAGGCTGGAGCTGAGTGCCACCTTTTCAATATCAACTAACTCGGAGTGAGAAAGTCAATAGAAATGAGTGTATCTCCGTGAGTTTTGAAACAAAGTCTTTCCGACTTTGAGTGGCTGGGAGGGGTTTGTGCATAGCGTCACTGGGTCCATGACTGTCTTCAATGTCAGACAACACCTAAGTGTTTCTGACAGCATATGTATTGACCCGGTTTCTGCCTAAGTGTATGGAGGGCTTCTTTCTTTTCACCCTTTATCCTTACATTTCTTTTTCATTCTTCAACCCCTTCAATGCTTACCGAGACTTCATAACTAACACCTTGTTGGGTTTGTTCCAGTGTTAGCTCCATCTCAGTCGGCATTATTCCTGATTCTTACTTTTTCTCCTTTTTACTTCTACACTAACTAGTGGATATCCCTGGGTAGATCCCTCCGGTTCTGGCTAGATCATGGGATTTGAATACCTATACCTAACCACCTTATAACTCTATAAAATTAAGTACATGGTCGGTCTTTTAGGGTATTCCATCACCATTACAAACCAAAATCTTTGAAAAAAATCATTCAAAGTGTTTGATATAAATATCAAAAGGTTTACACTTTGAATGTTTTTAATCATCACTAAAAAGCTCCCCCTTAACATGTGCATCGTAATCGTAGTACATGCTAAGTGTGAAGTGCATCGAGTCCATTTTAATTGATTACTTCTGTCAATATACATTAAGTCCAGGTTAATCACATTTTCTCCCCTTATCCAAAATGTTAATCCCTTGATATTTTGGATATCAATTGATTAACCGTTCGGGGACAAAATGATGTATTCTATCAGAATGGAACATATTATTGCTCCCCCTCAACTTTTGAGGGTTTATAAGATGGTGCCGAGTATAATTATTTGACAAATTTTGAATTTACTAAGAAATTCGTGTAAAAATTTGTACTCGAGCACATCTTATTTTTCACCAAAAATCTACACTAGTTATTAACATATTCACAAGATAAAATTATTTACGAGGATTGACCTGATAGGATGAGAACAACATATGATAAATCATATGGTCCTTTGAAGCAGCCGTAAGTCACCCCCGTATGGTCTTCCACCAACAAATCTCTCCAAACTCCGCATGATCCTCCTTGTCTTTAATCTTTTGTCAATTGCCTGAATCATAGCTCTTGCATTTACTTTGTCACGTTGGCTCCAAAAAGTCTGAGGCAGATACTCCATTCTGATTCCCTTGAGGCGATCATTCAGAGCAGTCCGAACATCATCGAGAGTACCATCGCTAAACTTGTGTAGTTCATCAATGCGCATCAATCTGTTCTTCTTGTCTTTGTTCTCATAGATGAATCCTCTGGGATCGGAGTATGGTGTGTAAGCGTCTCTTCTTCTCAAATTGGATCTGTACGTGTCAGGCTTTGTGAGGTTGAGTTTCTTTTGATAGCTTTCAACACCCAATTGAAGGTCTTCCACACGCCTTTGGATGACAACACTTCTTGTGAACATTCTTAAGGAGACATTAAATGCAATACGTTCTTCAACGTTGAGATTTGTCAACTTTCCTTGTACGAGAAGAAGTAGCATGTCTTCAATGTCTTGGATACGAAGTCTGTGAAAATCGCCTTCTTTGAACTTGTAAAGAATGTCGTCATCCCTACGTACAGTGATCCAGTCAAGATGCTTGTAGTTTTGCCATTCGACTATTTCCACCTTCGTGACAGCGATAATTCTTCTTTTTGAGTAGACGTCACGAGCTGATTCCCTTGTGATCGCAATTGCATAGAATTGTCTTCGCTTTTTGCCCCAATGTGAGATTCCCCAGAGTGCAAATTTGTTGTAGTTGACTATCACTTAACTCCACATTGAGTTGGGCACTAAGTCTTCTATCCATTTAATATGCCCATAATCTGTAGCCTTGGTCTTCGTAACTGAAGTAGAGTACTTCCGGCTTGACTCACCACCATGTAGGTACTCAAGGTCGTTATTGATGAAGTGATGAAACGGCATGACATGACGACCTTGAGAGTTTAGAACCAACGGTAGTGGCTTTCGCAGATCATGAGGATATTGGCGGCCTTCTGGGTTGATCCAGTCTAACTTTTATGTTGTGTCTTTGTAGACTTCTTCACAAAAGTATTCAAGTTTAGTCAAGCTCTTGCATGTTCCTTTCATCAGCTCAAATGTTGGACCTGCTAGCAATTCAGGTCTTAGTGTTTTAACATTTAGCCGGTTCATCACAAAAGCGGAGAAATCAAATGTAGTGTCTGTTAGCTCATAGAATGACTCTCGAGGGTCTTGTCCTTTTGCCAGATTGCATAGCCAAGGCTGGACGGATTCATGAACGGCAGGTACAGACTTGTTCCATGCATGATCAGGAGAAGGTAGTCATTTTGGTTGTTGAAACCAGTCAGGAAGATGATGGACCTCTTCTTCCGTTTGTTCATCATGGACACCTGTTTCAAACTCCTTGATTACTTTCTTCATTCCTTCATCGATTGAATCAAGGAATTGTTGATTTTCAGTATGAGCCTCTTCTCGAATTCTATCATACTTCAGTTGGACTGCAACATCTACTGCTTCCTGCATTTTATTTGCCAGATAATGGTCAACGATGCCAGGAATGGAGGAGAGTGCTTCAGCATATTGATTTGTTTGTCTGAGTTCCGAGAAGTTGTCTTCTAACGCTTTTAGTCTGTAATCAAAACCAAACAACGAACCAAAGTCAGGAAGATTTTGTAGTGAGGAACTTGGAGTAGTAGCCGGTGTCAGGATTGGTGGTTGTTGTAATTGAATGAAGAGAGGATTCGGTGTTGGAGGACGATTGGTTGGGGCAAAGAAGGTTGGCTCTGCAATGGCAGTGACAGGAATATCTATTAGAGCGGGGGCTTCAGCATGTTGTCCAAATATAGCATCAACACCGGTATCTTGATTTGGATTTAGCATGTTGGAGACGAAGCCAGATGATACAGAAGAGCTCTGTTGTTGACCATCAGGATTTACCGGAGTTAGGGTCACATGAGTGTCTTCAATTTCCTGGGTTGCTTGAACCTGGGGCAATATAACATCTGTCATTACATCATCTCTTCCTTCAAGATTGGCATTGGTATCTTTGACCGCCTCATTTCCTTGGTCCTCTACATATGTAGCATCTTCATCCGACTTTGCTCCTTCAACATCCATCCCTTCAACTTCATTGTCACTGTCTTCGTCATCTGATGATGAAATACGAGAGGGTGTATGAACTATAGGATCGAAGGTATCATCTTCATCAGTTTCCTCTTCATGTATTATTTCATCATCATGAGTTGTGAGCTTTGGATGGATGAAATCATCACCATCATCTTCTGATTCAGTCTGTGCTTCATCATCATCATCTTGAGCGTTCTCATCATCGTCATGTATATCATCATCTTCATCATCCTGTGTAGTCTCATTATCGTCATTTTTATCCTCATCTTCATCATCTTGAGCTTTCTCATCATCGTCAAGTTTATCATCATCTTGATCATCGTCACTTGATTTCCAGGAGATATCATCATCTGAGTCATAAGCAGGTGCATCGGGAACCCCTGGTGTAACACCAGTTCCTTCATCTGCACCAGACCCGCTGGCATGAGAGCTGTGAGTTTCTTTACGGCTTCTCTTGGTGATTGTCTTGAGTTGCTCAGCTTCTGTCATCACTGCCTCAGAGATAGTCTCTAACTCTTTAGCCTTCTGCTTTCCTTTTCCCGACTTCTTTTCTTTCTTTTCTTTGGGGACTGTGGGAGGCTTCTGCTTAGTGGTTGTATCTGTATCAGCTTTCTTCTTACTTCCTTTCGTCTTTGGAGGAATCGTTCCTGAAGCAATAGCATAATACTCTTTGTATGATTCAGAGTTGCGGATGTCCTCGTTGGTTAATGCTACTGGCAAGATAGTCCCGTACAACTGAGTGTCTTCATTCCTTGAGATGACATTGATTGTTGTGAACATTGGGTCATCTCTGGCATAATGCCAATTTACCTTGTTTCTTCGAGGAATTGAAGGGTCTTTATCCATGACAAAGTTGACGACTAGCTTGGTGAAACGAGGATAGTACATCGCATTTCCCTTCTTCGTATTTTTGTTCTCAATCTGGTAAATGAAGTCCTCCCACAGAAGATATGCATAATCAACCTTCTTCTTATTGTACATACCCCACAAGATTTGAGCTTGAGAAAGACGAAGACTGTCGTAGGATGGTTTACCACTGAGACATTTGTTGATGATAGCAGCAAATGATCTCCAGGGTTGATGCAGTTTATTGACATTAACGTGATACCTCCGTATTGACAAAGTAAAGTTCGATCACACCATTTTCACCTGCTCCTTGATGAAGTGAAATCTGATTGTCTATATGCTTGGATCTGGAATGTTGAACGTTGTTGCAACATAAGGCAATAGCGCTTTTGTTATCACAGTCATTGGAATTTTATTTAAATCCAAAGCCATAGTCGGTACTGTTGTGATTATCAAAGGACTTGAGCACAAACAACCGGACAAAGAAATATATCGCTTCCGTACTGGATATCGCAACGCCTTTCTGCCTTTTAGACGACCAGCTCACAACTTTATCACCCAAAAGTTGTATACTACCAGATGTGCTACGGCGTGTATCTTGACAACCAGCATGATCCGCATCTGCAAATGCTGTTAGTGCAATGGAAGAATCCTTCGGATACCAAAGTCCCCGATGTACGGTTCCTTTTAGATATCGAAAGATCCTTTTTACCGCATTTAAGTGCTTTTCGGTAGGCCGAGCCTGATACCGGGCACACATGCATATAGCAAATTGTAGGTCAGGTCTACTGGCTGTAAGATAAAGGAGGGTGCCAATCATACCACGATAGTGTGACGGATCTACAGCTTTCCCTTCTTTATCCTCATCCAGTTTGGATTTCTCCACCATGGGAGTATCCACTGGGTCACAAGATTCAAAGCCATATTTCTTTAGTGATTCAAGAGCATATTTAGATTGGTTTATGAAGATGCCTCTGGGACTTTGAGAAATCTGTAGTCCTAAGAAAACTTGAGGATTTTACCCTCATCGACATCTTGAATTTTGAACACATGATTTTAGTTTGAATAGATCACAAAGTTCAGGAGTAGATGCAGCAAAGATAATGTCATCGACATATATTTGTACCAGTAGTAGTTCCTTGCCTTCTCTACGGATGAACATAGTAGGATCCACTAAGCCTTTTGAGAAGTCATTGGATATCAGGAATGAAGACAACATATCATACCACGCGCGTGGAGCTTGTTTCAACCCATAAAGAGCTTTCTTAAGCTTGTACATGTAGTTAGGTTTGTCTGGATCCACAAATCCGTTGGTTGGCTAACATAAACTCTTCCCGCAATTTAAATTCAGAACGCCAGTTCTTCACATCCATTTGATAGACGGGCCATGTTCATTGTGCAGCCAAAACGCTTGAAAAAATTCGTTATAGCCTCTAAATCTTGTACCACAGAGCGAAGGATCTTCAAAATCGATTCCCCTCTTCTTGACGATAACCAACGAGCGACCAACCGAGCTTATTTTTCAAGAATACACTCCTAAACTCATCAAGCTTAACCTTATAGATCCACTTAAGAGTGATGACCAATGCTTTATCAGGAGGAGAACAGTTCCCAAACTCATGAGTTCAAATTCATGAAGTTTCCTCTTGCTTAGCTTTATTCCAACATGCTTGAGTTAATGCATCTTTATAGTTCTTAGGTTCGACTGATGTGAGAAAGGCATCATAGTAGCAGAATAAGGCTTGTTCATGGAGTTGTAGTCGTGTGGAAACTGGTCTGTCGAGATCACCGATTATATTCTCAAGTGGATGATCCTTAGTCCATTTGCTATTGTGTTCAGAAACTTGGTGATCGGGAGGCACAATTGTATGAATAACATCCGATGATGAGGATTGATCAGAAGCAACTTCTGGAATTGGAATACCAAAGTACGGATCATTACCCATATGTGCGACTTCAATATCATGATTATCTTCTTCAACATTATGAGAAATGATAGGAGTTTGAGTTTCTTGTGTTGTATGAGAGTTACTTGGTGATGGTGCATCTTGATCAACTGTAGTTGAGGAAGGTGAGCCAGTTGATACAGCATGTTCAGGTGCAACTACTTCAGGAATAGGAGCAATGACTTCTGGTGCTTGTAAATCAACATAAGGTGGGGGATTAAGTGACTCATCAAACATTGGTTGAAACAACAAATCCCAGTCAGATCTTGAAGGTGGTACAAATGGTGTTGAAGGAGGAGGGTTTGGCACGAGTCCTGAACTGATTGTTACAGGAGTCATATCATGAAGTGCGGGTCCTGAACTGCTGTGTTTAGAAGCCATCGCGGTCAGCTCATCTAAATGTCATCATAATGGTTTTCAATTATTCGTCTGTACGTCGGTTTTTGGTTTAAAAAAAAAAAAAAAAAAAAAAAAATCCGAATGCTTTCTTCGTGGGTGCATAGCCAATGAAAATACCAATGTCAGCCTTCGGTTGTAACTTGCCCAAATTCTCGCAATCATTCGTTGGGTAGCAGAGTGCACCAAACACATGAAGATACGATAGATCGGGAGGTTTGTCGTGTAAAAGCTCGTATGGTGTTTTACCGTGACGACGACGTATCATGGAACGATTTTGGGTATAACAGGCTGTGGCAACCGCTTCGGCCCATAGAAATAAAGGAGCTTTTGCATAAATTAACTCATTAGTGCGGGCTGTCTTAATTAGCGTACGATTTCGTCTTTCAACAACACCGTTTTGCTGTGGAGAGCGTGCAACTGATGTTTCATGAGAGATGCCAACCTTCTCATAATATTCACGCAATGTCTGATTAACAAACTCAGTTCCATTATCTGTTCTGATGCGACGGACGGTTTCCTTAAGCCGTACTTGGATCATCTTCAAAAAATTGATAATAAAAACTGGAGCTTCATCTTTTGATCGCAAACATTTTACCCATGTAAATCGAGAGTAGTCGTCGACAATAACGAGGATGTACTTCTTTCCATTGACACTCGCGACACGCATTGGCCCACACAGATCCATATGCAACAGATAGAGTTTTTCTTGATTGGTGTCCTCAGATTTAGGTTTGTAGGGTTTCTTTGAACTTTTGCCTAATGCACATGCAGAACATAAGTGATCCTTTTCAAACTTGAGCTTAGGGAGACCTCGGACAAGTCCATGTCTTGCAAGATGATTAATAGCACCAAAGTTCAAGTGAGATAGATGCGATGCCATAACCAAGACTTGGTTTTAGAGGCCTTTGACAATAGACAAATGGGAGAGGATGCCATCATATTCCCAAGTGAGAGTGTATAAAGATTATCCCCTCGAGATCCCGTCAATAAATCAACACCTTCTAGATTGCGAATGAAGCATGTGTGTTGACGAAAAGCCACTTCGAGATTGGAATCACAAAATTGTCCCATAGAAAATAGATTATGCCTAAGTCCTTCAACGTAATAAACCTTGAAATAGTAACATTTCCCAATCTGGATAGTCTCCAAAACCCATTATCTTTGCCAACTTGATCAATTTTCCAATTTAACTATACCCAAGAAATTTACTGATGAATGGTGAGCTGAGAGCGAGCTCCGGGTCATTTGTGCTTTGAGCAACGGGTCCAATACAGAGGACGATTGGATAACCGCATCCATTAAGAGAAGAAGATGGAACATTGGTTTTTGTTGATCCCCAGATTTACTGGGTTCCTGTTTGTTAGTAGATATTGTTTTTATAACCTCAGTTTTGCTAAGGGACTCAGTATACTGATTCTTCCTAGGTTTCCTTGAATATACCAAATTAACCACAGGTTTGGGTGATTCGAATTCTAGAACTATTGGTTTCCTAGAAGGCACTTCATTAGTAGTGGTAATCCTAGTTAAAGGGCACGCTATTCCTAAAATGTATAGGTCTGACGGTAAGGTTCCAAATATATCCCATCTTAGTGAACACTTTTCCTGTTGGTTTCCAAATCTCTTTCTTAGATTTTTTTCTTCTTAGGTTTATCATGGAATTTCACATCATTCATAGAATTAGAAACACACAAATTATCAGAAGACATGCAATCATCACCATTAATATATACATAATCAGAATTATCATGTTTCTTGGTATTTGCACAGACGCTGGATCCATTAACTTTAAAGAGTACCATCTTTTATTCAAACTAGATTTAACCGTTCCTAAGGTGTGAGCTTCTACCTTTATTCTCTCGGATTACTACTTGGTGGTTTGCTGAATCTTATCATTTTCTGGAATTGCCTGAAGTCTGTGATCGCTAGCATAGTAGAACGTCTTACTCCTGGAAAATGCAAACACGCTTGTTAGAAACTATGTTTGAAGTCGAGTCTGTTTTTGTGTTTTCTATGGATGTGAGTGATTCAGCAAACCTAACTTTCTTGTCCTTTTTTCTCGGTGTGACCGCAACTAATTGAGGTTTAAAATTGTTGATGCTTAGGGCATAGTCCTACTTATGTGTAAAAGCAAATTCTGAATGACTTTGGTTATACTATAGACAGACTTAAAAGTAAATCTTGGGATTAATTTGATTTTACATGTTCGACTATTTATCCTAAGGGACCAAAGCTTCTTTCCTGAGTGTGCTTAATATTGAGGAGTGAGCAGTCCTTTTATTCAACAATTTAGGCATGATTGGTTCCACATTATCCTTAGACACTTTTGGATCAATAGAGTGGGTCTCAATAGCCTCCTTATCTAAAGCTTTTTCTTTAAGTTTCCTAAACTCATTTTTAGGGCTGCTAGAACCAAACCTTGTTCCTGAAGTTTTGCATTTAAATCAGAAATTTCCCCAGGACTTTAGATGACTTGTTTTGTTTTAGCATCACATTATCTCTTTTTCTCGTTTTGATTGAACACGTTTTGGTTTAATCGAGTCATAAAGTTGCTTATAAGTCTGTTTCAAATGCTCATTCTCAGCAACAAGTTTTGTCACTCTATGTTCCAATTCAATGTTAAGAGTCTCAATTTTATCCATGTCCATTTTGACTTTACTATCATCTACATTTCCTTTTAAGGACTTAATTTGCTCTTTCAACTTGACAATGACTGTGTCTTTCTCTTGAGACTGAGCTCTCAATTCACTTAATTCAAACAACTGAGTAAAACTTGGAGCATTTTGATCTAAAACACTGTTTTTCTGTTGAAAAATTTCTTGATTAAGTTGAGAATCAGCTTCCAAAGTGATGCAATGTTTTTCAAGAGTTGTAAAATTCTTACAAAGTTTATCGTAAGTTTCTTTATCAACAACATCCTTTTTGTTGAGAAGCTCAGTCTTGAGTTCGAGACACTTTTGACATTCATTCACAGTTTCACAACCATCATTCACAGACAAATTCACAACAGTTTTTACAATATCATGATCAATGGCTTGTGCCAAGAGTCGTTCATTTTCACTCAAAACTTGATTCATTTTAACTTCGAAAGTTCTGGACTCCAAGCGATGTTGTTCGACAGCCTGTTCCATTTGATAAAAGACATTTTGGACATCGGCAAGTTCATCAACCAAGTATTGATTGAAGTTATTGAAGATATCTTTTAATTCTTTTATAAACGGAATAATTTCATCTCGAAAACAAGCCTTTGTATGTTCAAACCCCCACGTGCCCTCAGTGATAGCTGTGGCAGTGGTTCTTTCTTTGACAACCTGATCAAAGCCAGCAAGATGACGTTTAAGCTCTTTCAAGCTAGTATTCACCATACTCACTTTAGGAAATTCTTTTGGAACCTCAACTTTGTTGGTTGTGGAAGAAGGAGATAGGTCTAAAGGTAGGACCAAAGTCGCTTTCCAATAGGCATGTTCACTATATAAATTTGATTAGTCGAATCAAATCGTTTGTTGTAAATCGTTATTAGAAAATACATATTAATGGTTTAGTGTTCACTTTATTTTTTACAACCATTGGATCTTGTTCCTTCAAAGCATTTTTGAACAGAATCTCTTCCACAAAGCATTAATGTCTCATCAGAATCAGGAATCACAATAGTATCCATTTTAAGAATGACATTCCCGTCATACAGTTTTGGCTTTGACTCCCGAACTTTCTTCAGATAGAAAGGTTTTTCAAAAACGATTTTTATTTTTTTTTAAGGGGGGGGGCTTGTTTTGTGGAATGATCATAAATAAATTTTGGATTTAGTCATCATTGACGTTGGGCAGATTGACCTCTTTTGAAAATGATATTTCAGTTGCTTAATTTTCTTTTCTAAAGCAATTTCTCTAATCCAATATTTCTGTTTCTCCATTTTTAAATCATTTTTGAGGATCTAAAACTGTTTTCATTAAGAAATCCTTTTTCTTGCACTGTTCAGAAGAGTTTGCTTAAGACGTTCATCTCGGCATACTGTTCATTTGATCCTGAAAAAATGTTCCTTCATTTTGCATTTCTTTCAAATCATTTAACTCTTCTTTATATTGTCAAGCTCGGATAGTCAAAGCTTTATTGCACTTTTTTATTCCAGATTAAACATTGGTGCAGTTCATACTTGGGTATTTAATTGTTTTCACAAAATAATTATTCAGGCATCTTGTTGAGCAGAAGAGTTAGAATTCTGGACAGTTTCATGTTGTGTTTCACTCAGATACTGAGAATAAGGAATGATATTGCTATCACTGGTTATTTCAGTTTTTGTCTGATTCACATCATTAGACTGTTCAGAAGACGTCATTATCTGCTCACTTTGATTGATTAAATCATAGGCCAGATTATCCGGATTGTGTACCTCAGTGAGTGCATCTGAGCCATTCCTGGAAAGATTCGCCATGAGAGCAATCTTGGCTGAGTTAAGTTCATCACAATCAGAGTCATAGGCATCCAGATCATCAGCTTGATAAGCAGCATTGTGGGTAATGACAGTCTGAGAGGTTTGAGTGTCAGGAAGTCCTGGATCTGCCAAAAATGCTATTTCTTCCTCTGTTAAAACTTGACTCTTACTTGAGTTGAAACAGCACATCACTTTTATCATTGAACCACGTTTCATCCCTTTTTCTCTTGGGCTTAGTACACTGCTTGGAAATATGACCCTCCCCTTTGCAGTTGTAACAGATGACAGTCCGTTGTTTCCCTGTGTTGCTTCCACTTGCTCCAGGAGTGTATTTTCTCGTTGTTCCAACATCATAAGTAGTTTGTTTCCCCTGAACATGTTGCACAGTTACTTTTCCATCATAGATGGTAGCTTGTTGATGAGGGTTTGATGAAGTCCTTAGCTTATTGTTGGTAGTAGGATACCGGGATGTGACAACAGCAGTTAAGAATGACATCATGTGATTGATCGCATCAATTGGATCATCCCCTTTCTGGAACACTAGAACAATTAGACCGCAGTCTGGTTGGGAAAATTCAGATTATTGATGTTGGTAAGTTATGGGAGAATATTACAATTGTGGGATGGATGATTGTGGAGAATAAACGTTGTGGTGAACTGAGGATTGGTACTCATTTGATGGATAAGTGATTGAAAGAGGTGTTGATTGACTGATTTGTGAATTGTTGAGTCTGATAAGGTGTTACAAACTGTAAAGATTGATATGGTGAAACATTGATGTTGAAGTTGAGATGTTCGGGAGAGTGTGTAGATGGATTGATAAGTTAACGGAGGCAAATTGGTGAGATGCAACTTAGCAAGAGTGGAGTTACGTTCATGCATTAAACGAACTTCATTTGCATGTCTTTCGTGTTGTTGCAGGTAGCATGAAGTGATCTACATTGGTCGTATGCAAGTCTGTGGACCAATTTAACATCAGTAAACAAAATTTGCTCCATTTCATCAGGAAGGTGTGTTTAAAAACTTGGTGTTAACTTGAAATTGCTCCAATTCGATCTGTAGAATGTTCATATCATTGAGTAACTGAGTAATAACCTCAAGGTAGTACTTCATGTAACGACTCTCTCTTTATTGTAAGTGAACTTATTGAATTCATGCAACGCTTTCAGTCTCGTTCTTGTTTTGTTAACGACGTTCCTTGCATTAGAGTTTAATCTTCTACCAAGATCTTTTGCACACGTGGTTGACTCACAAGAGCATAAATTTTCAGTTGGAAGGCCTTGGAGAATGATGTTTATTGCTTTGATGTCACAATCAGCTTGAATGGCTTCAGCGGGAGTCAGTTCAATATATTCCTTAAGCCTTGTTGCTCCATCCACAGTGATTGAAGGCCAAACGAGTGGTCCTTTTTTACAGAGAAGAACATTCTTCCATGAGGTATTATTTAACATATTTTTTTTTCTTTTACCAAATTTTTTTTTTTTCCCATTCGGCTCTTCCAAGAAATCTATAGTGTTTTTCATGCATTGGTGGTTTGTTGTTCCTCCTAAAAAAAGTGACTTATTGGCATGAGTATCATTTGTGGTATCAAAAAGATTTACATAATTGATCGATCGGTGGGTAGAAAGAAATTGTATTTGGTTATGTGATTGTTGAGTCTTGAAATGAAACTACACGGGATTTTACAATTCTCGACAAAACCGGGAAAACAAGTGTTTGTTTCACAGGATTTTACAAGTCAAAGAGAAAAATAAAACCTTATAATTAGAACTTTGAGTTAATGTGTCCTTAACTGGAATTTGACCATAGTTCGGTTGACAAAGAATATTGCTAGATCGGTTGTCCTGTTCGGTTGACAAAGGGACAAACTAGTTCGGGGCCATTTGTTCTGGTAGACAAAAAAGTTAAAACTAGATCGGTCAGCTGGTTCGGCTATGCTTGTTCGGTTATCTAGTTCGGTTGTCAAACAAATACGCTAGTTCGGCTCTGCTTGTTCGGTTATCTAGTTCGGTTGTCAAACAACTAAGCTAGTTCGGCTCTGCTTGTTCGGTTAACTAGTTCGGTTCCAACAGACAACAAACTAGTTCGGTTCCCACTATAACTTAGCTAGTTGGGTTCGGTTCTTGAAACAGACAACTCGTTCGGTTGTCAAAGAAATACTAGATCGGCTATTCTTGTTCGGTTGTACTCGTTCGGTTCCAACTACTACGAAACTCAAATTTTCAAAACTCAAAAAGACACATTTTTGAATGGTTTTTAGCAAAAATTCTTGTACAACTAGTGTTACTAACCCTATAGGAACAATAAAAATGAAAACTTTAAGGTTTTTACGCCAAAAAATTTTGAATCAAAAATTTTGTTCTTTATAAAGATTTTGAACACAAATCACAAGACAAACACAAAAACTAAACACACCACTCCATGGCTCTTGATACCAATTGAAGAAACATGTAATCTAATGATTTACCAAGAACAAGAGAGAGAGAGATGTGGGTTGTGATGTTTAGTGAGAGAAAGTATATGGAATGGATGAAGTGTTATTACTATGTGGAAAATGGGAAAAAATGAAACAACCAACCCCTCTCCAAGGCTAGGAGAGGGCTTATATAGTTACATGATGGCCGGCCCATGGGCTATGATGGGCTTCCCATGGGCCTTGGGCCGGATTAGCTTCTATACTTACATACACCAATTACGAGCTTAAGCCTTATTACAACTTGGAAAAGTGACACCACTTTTTGTGTTTCCAACACGGTACATACCTCGTTTTTACGTTTCGGTTAGATATTTAAATTTCCTCATTTTTCAGTCAAGTTAGCTCGCGTTTTTAGTTTTGTGTATCCGGTTAAATGGCTAGTGGGATACTAGTGCAATGGAAAAATATCAGAATTCAAATTATTTCCACTTGCATGTCCCTCCCCTCCCTTTTTCTTATGCTCGTCCGCCAACACCAACCCCAACATAATTCCTAAAACTTCCCTAAATGGTTTCCTTGATTTTTTTGCTTCATAGTGTTAGGAATCGAGAAAAGACTCGTGTCAAATTCCAAGTTGTAATAGGTCTTAGCTCGTAGATTATCTCATGTTAAGTATATAAGCTAATCCGGCCCAAGGCCTATGGGAAGCCCATCATAGCCCATGGGCCGGCCATCATGTAACTATATAAGCCCTCTCCTTAGCCTTGGAGATGGGGTTGGTTGTTTATTTTTTTCCATCTTCTACTTTAGTAATAACACTTAATCCATTCATATACTTTCTCAACTAAACATCATAACCCACATTCTTTCTCTCTTGTTCTTGGTAGATCATAAGATTACATGTTTCTTCAATTGGTATCAAGAGCCATGGAGTGGTGTGTTTAGTTTTTGTGTTTGTCTTGTGATTTGTGTTCAAAACCTTATAAAGAACAAATTTTTGATTCAAATTTTTTTGGCTTAAAAACCTTAAAGTTTTCATTTTTATTGTTCCTATAGGGTTTGAGTGTAACATAGTTGTACACGAATTTTTTGCTAAAAAACCATTCAAAAAATGTGTCTTTTTGAGTTTTGAAAATTTAAGTTTCGTAGTAGTTGGAAAACCGAACGTAGTACAACCGAACAAGAATAGGCGATCTGAGTATTTCTTTGGACAACCCGAATGAGTTGTCTGTTCAAGAACCGAAACTAGCTAAGTTATAGTGGGAACCGAACTAGTTTGTTGTCTGTTGGAACCGAACTAGTTAACCGAACAAGCAGAGCCAAACTAGCTTAGTTGTTTGACACCGAAACTGTAATCCTGAACAAGCAGAGCCGCAACTAGCGTTATTTTTTTGACAACAGAACTAGATAATCCGAACATGCATTGCCGAACAGCTGAACGATCTAGTTTAACTTTTTGTCAAATCCCGAACAAATGGGAGCCGAAGTATGGGGTTTGTCCCTTTGTCAACCAGAACAAGACAACCGATCTAGGCAATTTTCTTTGTCAACCGTACTAGTCAATTCCATTTAAGTACACATTAACTCAATGTTCTAAAATTATAGGTTTATTCTTTGACTTGTAAAATCCTGTGAAACAATCACTTGTTTTCTCGGTTTGTCGAGAATTGTAAAATCTGTGTAGTTTCATTTCAAAGATCCTCAACTTCACATAACCAAACACAATTTCTTTCTACACCGATCGATCATTTGTAATCTTTTTGATTACCACAATGATGACTCTTGCATAGTACTTCTTTTAGGAGGAGACAACAAACGAACAATGCTTGAAAAACACTTGATGAATTCTTGGAAGAGTCGAATGGAAATTGTATATGTTAAATATACTTATGGAAGAATGATTCTTGCCTCTGTTAAAAAGGGACTTCGTTTTTGGCCTTTCAATCAGCTGTGGATGGAGCAACTAAGGCTTAGGAATTTTTTGGAACTGACTCCGCTTGAAGCCATTCAAGCTGATTGTGACATCAAGCAATAAACATCATTCCCTAAGGACTTCCAAAACTGAAAATTTATGCTCTGTGACAGTCAACACCGTGTTGCAAATATTTTGGTAGAGATATTAAACTGCTTAATGCAAGGGACGTCGTACAAAACAAGAACGAGAATGAAAGCTGTATGATGAATTCAATAAGTTCCTTACAAGAAAGGAGAGTCGTTACATGTGTACTACTTGAGGTTCACTCTTGTTACTCAATGATATGAACATCTACAAGATGCCATTGGAGCAATTTCAAGTTAACACCAAGTTTTTAAACACTCTTTCCTGATGAATGGAGCAAATTTGTTACTGATGTTAAATTGGTCAAAGACTTGCATACTACCAATGTTGATCAGCTTCATGCTTACCTTGCAACAACACGAAAGACATGCAAATGAAGTTCGTTTGATGCATGAACGCAACTCCGATCCTCTTGCTTTAGTTGCATCTCACCAATTACCTCCGTTAACTTATCAATCTCATCTACACACTCTCCCGAACTCTCAACTTCAACATCATGTTTCACCATATCCGTCTTCACAGTTTGTAACACCTTATCAGACTCAACAATTCACTTATAGTCAATCAACAACCTCTTTCAATCACTTATCCATCCAAATGAGTACCAATCCTTCAGTTCACCACAAACGTTGATTTCCACAATCATCCATCCTCAATTGTATATTCTCCACACAAAACTTACAACATCAAACATCTGAATTTTCCCAAAAGACTCGGTTATTTTCTAGTGTTCCAGAGAAAGGGGGATGATCCAATTGATGCGATCAATCACATGATGTCATTCTTAACTGCTGTTGTCACATTCCGGTATTCCAACTACCAACATATAAGTAAGGACTTCATCAAACCCTCATCAACTAGCTACTTCTACTGATGAAAAGTAATGTGCAAACGTGTTCAGGGAAAAAACTACTTATGATGTTGGAACAACGAGAAAATACACTCTGGAGCAAGTGGAAAGCAACCACAGGGAAAAAAAATGGTACTGTCAACTGTTACAACTGCAAAGGGAGTAGGGTTTCATATTTCCAAGCAGTGTACTATGCCCAAGAGAAAAAGGGATGAAACGTGGTTCAATGATAAAGTGTTGCTGGTTCAAGCTCAAGCAAGTGGTCAAGTTTTAACAGAGGAAGAAATAGCATTTTTGGCAGATCCAGGACTTCCTGACACTCAAACCTCTCAGACTGTCATTACCCACAATGCTGCTTATCAAGCCGATGATCTGGATGCCTATGACTCTGATTGTGATGAACTTAACTCAGCCAAGATTGCTCTCATGGCGAATCTTTCCAGGAATGGCTCAGATGCACTCACTGAGGTACACAATCCGGATATATCTGGCCTCTATGATTTGAGCCAATCAAAGTGAGCAGATATTGACGTATTCTAAATGTCTAATGATGTGAATCAGACATAAACTAAAATAACAGTGATAGCAATATCATTCCTTATTCTCAGTATCTGAGTGAAACACAACAGGAAACTGTCCAGAATTCTAACTCTTCTGCTCAACAAGATGCCCTGATATTATCTATGTTTGAACAATTAAATACCCAAGTGATGAACTGCACCAATGTTAATCTGGAATATAAAAGTGCAATAAGCTTTGACTACCGAGCTTGACAGATATAAAGAATTGAGGGTTGAAGATTTGAAAGAAATGCATAAATGGTAGAACAGTTTTTCAGGGATCAAATATGAACAGTATTGCGAGATTGAAGTCTTAAGCAAAATTCTTTTGAACATAGTGCAAGAAAAAGGATTCTTTAATGAAAAAAGTTTTTGATCTCATGATGATTTAAAAATGGTAAGAAATACAGTAATATTGATTGAGAAATTGCTTTAGAAAGAAAATTAAGCAACATGATAATATCATTTTCACAGAAGAGGTCAATCCCTGCACAAAACTGTTCATATGATGACTTAATCCAAAATATTTGTTATGATCATTCCACAAAACAAGCTATCGGTTTTGAAATAACCTTTCTATCTGAGAATGTTCAGGATTCAAAGCCAAAACTGTAGACATGGGAATGTCATTCTTAAAATTGGATACTATTGTGATTCCTGATTCTGCTGAGGACATTAATGCTTTGTGAAGAGAGTCGTTCAAAAATGCTTTTGAAGGAACAAGATCCAATGGTTGTAAAAAATAAAGTGAACACTAAACCCATTAATTATGTTGTTCTTAATAACGATTACAACAAACGATTTGTGCGGGACAATCTAATTTAATAGTGAAATGCCTATTGGGAAAGGACTTTTTGGGTCTACCTTTTGAACCTATCTCCTTCTTCCACAACACATGAAGTTGTGGTTCCCATAAGAATTTCTAAGTGAGTATGGTGAATATCTAGCTTGAAAGAGCTTAAACGACATCTTGATGGCTTTAATCAGGTTGTCAAAGAAAAGATACCACTGCCATAGCTATCACTGAGGGCAGTGGGGGGTTGAACATGCAAGGCTTGTTTTCGAGATGAAATTTATTCGTTTATAAAAGATCAAAAGATATCTTCAATAACTTCAATCTAATAACTTGGTTGATAAACTTGTGATGTCTAAAATTGTCTTTTATCAAATGGATCAGGCTGTCGAACAACATCTACTTCTAGTCCAGAAAACTTGCGAATGTTTAAAATTGAATCAAGTTTTGATGTGGAAAATAAACGACTCATTGGCACAAGCCATTGATCATGATATTGTAAAAAACTGTTGTGCGATATTTGTCTGTGAATGATGGTTGTGAAATATATGACTGAATGGTCAAAAAGTGTCTCAGAACTCAAGACTGAGCTTTTCAACAAAAGGATGTTCGTTGATAAAGAAACTTACGATATAAACTTTGTAGAATTTTACAACTCTTGAAAATACATTGATCACTTTGGAAGCTGATTCTCAAACTTAATCAAGAAATTTTTCAACAGAAAAACAGTCTGTTTTAGATCAATATGCTCCCAAGTTTTACTCAGTTGTTTGTATTAAGTGAATTGAGAGCTCAGGCTCAAGAGAAAAAGAAAGACACAGTTCATTTCAAGTTGAAAGAGCAATGAAGTCCATAAATAGGAATGTAGAAGATAGTAAAGTCAAAATGGACTTGGATAAAAATTGAGACTCTTAAATTTGAATGTGGAACATAGGTGAAAAAACTTGTTGCGGGGGTTTGAGAATGAGCATTTGAAACAGACTTATAGATACTGTATGGCTCGATTTTAAACCTAAATACGTGTTCAATCAAAAAGAATAATGTGATGCGTTAATCAATCAAGTCCAATATAAGTACTGGGGAAAATTTCTGATTTAATGCAAAAACTTTCAGGAACAAGGTTTGGTTCTAGCAGCCCTTAAAAATGAGTTTAGGAAACTTAAAGAAAAAGCTTTAGATAAGGAGGTATTGAGACCACTCTATTGATCCAAAGTGTTCTAAGGATAATGTTGGAACCAATCACGCTCTAAATTGTTGAATAAAGAGGACTTGCTCACTCTCTCATATTATAAGCACCATCAGGAAGAAAGCTTTGGTCCTTTAGGGATATCGTCGACATGTAAAAGAAATTATCTTCAAGATTTTACTTTTTAGAGTCTGTCTTTAGGTATACCAAAGTCATTCAGGAATTGCTTTTACACATAAGTAGGACTTGCCCTAGCATCAACAATTTTAAACCTCAATTAGTTGCGGTCACACCGAGAAAAAAGGACAAGAAAGTTAGGTTTGCTGAATCACTCACATCCATAGAACACAATAACAGGACTCGACTTGCAACATAGTTTCTAACAGAGTGTGTTGCATTCTACTGGAGTAAGACTTTCTATAGTGCTTAGCGGATCACAGCCTTCTGGCAATACCAGGAATGATTAGTTTCAGCAAACACCAAGTAGTAATCGAAAATAAAGTATAGAAGCTCACCCTTAGGAAGTTAAATCTAGTTTGAATAAAGGATGGTACTTTAAAGTTAATGGATCTGCGTCTGTGCAGAATTCCAAGAAAGCATGATAATTCTGGATTATGTATTTATTTATGGTGATGATTGATGTCTTCTGATAATTTGTTGTTTTCCAAATTCTATAATATTGATGTGAAAATTCCATGGATAAACCTAAGAAGAAAAAAATTTAAGAAAGAGATTTGGGAAACCAACAGGAAAAAGTGTTCCTAATATGGGATATATTTGGAGACCTGCCGGTCAGACACTTTACTATTGTAGGAATAGCGTGCCCTTATCTTGGATTACCACTACTAATGAAGGTGCCTTCATAGGAATCCAATAGTTCTAGATTTCGAATCACCCAGCTGTGGTTAATTTAGGGATAATTCAAGATGAAAACGTAGGAAGAATCAGTACTACTGAGTCCCTTAGCAAAACTGAGGTTATAAAAACAATATCTACTAACAAACAGGAACCCAGTAAATCCTAGGGATCAACAAAAACCAATGTTCCATCTTCTTCTCTTAATGGATGCAGGTTGTCCAAATCGTCCTCTGGTATTTGGACTTCCGGGTTTGCGCAAAAGCACATGACCAGGATGATCGCTCTCGCTCACCAATTTCATCAGTAAATTCTTGGGTATAGTTAAATTTGGAAATGATCAAGTTGCAAAGATAATGGGTTATGGAGACTATCAGATTGGAATGTTACTATTTCAAGGGTTTATTACATTGAAGGACTTGGGCATAATCTATTTTCTATGGGACAATTTTGTGATTCCAATCTCGATAGTGGCTTTTCGTTCATCACATATTGCTTTATTCGACAATCTAGAAGGTGTTGATTTATTTGATGGGAATCTCGAGGGATAATCATTTATACAACTCTCACTTTGGCGGAAGTATGATGCATCCTCTCCCATTTGGCTCTTGTTCAAAGGCCTCTAAATACTATTAGTCTTGGTTTATGGCATGTCATCTATCTCACTTGAACTTTGCTGCTATTAATCATCTTGCAAGGGACATGGACGTGTCCGAGGTCTCCCTACAGCTCAAGTTTGAAATGGATCACTTTTTTTTTTTATGTTCTGCATGTGCATTAGGCAAAGTTCAAGTAACCTACAAACCTAATAATCCGAGGACACCAATCAAGAAAAAACTCTATCTGTTGCATACTGGATCTGGGTGGGCCCTAATACGTGTCGCGAGTGTCAAATGGTAAGAAGTACATCCTCGTTATTGTCGAAGATACTCTCGATTACATGGGTAAAATGTTTGCGAGCAAACGATGAAGCTCCAGTTTTATTATCAAATTTTTTTGAAGATGATCCAAGTACGGCTTTAAGGAAACCGTCCGTCGATCGATAATATAATGGAACTGAGTTTGTTAATCAGGACAATTGCTTGTGAGATATTTATGAGAAGGTTGGCATCTCTATGAATAACATCAGTTGCTATGCTCTTCTTAGCAAAACGGTGTTGTTGGAAAGACGAAATCGTCACGCTAATTGAAGCAGACCGCACTATGTTAATTTTATGCTCAATAAGCTCCTTTTTTTTATGGGCTGAAGCGGTTTTGCCACGTCTTGTTATACCCAAAATCGTTCCATGATACGTCGTCGTCACGGTAAAACACCATACGAGCTTTTACACGACAAACCTCCCGATCTATCGTATCTTCATGTGTTTGGTGCATCTACTACCCATCGCATGATTGCGAGATTTGGCAGTTACAACTGAAGGCTGACTATTTGGTATTTTCATGGCTATGCACTCGAAAGAAAGCATTCCGGATTTACAAACAGACGTACCAGACGAATAATTGAAACCATTCATGTTGACTTTGATGAGCTGACCGCGATGGCTTCTGAACACAGCAGTTCAGGACCCGCACTTCATGATATGACTCCTGTAACAATCAGTTCAGGACTCGTGCCAAACCCTCCTCCTTCAACACCATTTGTACCACCTTTGAGATCTGACTGGGATTTGTTGTTTCAACCAATGTTTGATGAGTCACTTCTGAAAATCCCCACCGTATGTTGATTTACAAGCAATGAAGTCATTGCTCTTATTCCTGAAGTGTTGCACACCGGAAAACATGCTTGTATTAACATTGGCTCACCTTTCCTCAACTACTGGTCTGATCAAGATGTACCATCACCATAGTACTTCTATACACACACAAGAAACTTAAAACTCTATCATTTCTCATAAATGTTGAAGAAGATGCTAATTCATGATATTGATAGTCGCACTATTATGGGTAATGATCCGTAATTTGGTATACCAATTCTGAAGTTGCTTCTGATCATATCTCATCATTGGATGTTATTCATACAATTGTGCCCCGTCACCAAGTTTCTGAAACAACTATAGTCAAATGACTAAGGATCAACCACTGAGAAATATATTCGGTGATCTCGACATAACCGGTTTCCACACGACTTACAACTCCGGAACAAGCCTTATTCTGCTTACTATGATGCCTTTCTCACATCAGTTCGAACCGAAGAACTATTAAAAGATGCTTTAACTTTTATGCATGTTGAATAAACGCTAGGCAAGAGGCACTTCTATGAATTTGAAGTTTTTCCTTGAAGTTTGGGAACTTGTTCCTCTCGTGATAAAGCCTTGTCATCTCTCTTAAGTGGATCTTAAGGTTAAAGCTTGATGAGTTTAGGAGGTATTCTGAGAAAAATAAGGCTCGGTTGGCTCGCTCGTTCGGCGGTTATCGTCAAGAAGAGGGGATCGATTTTGAAGATCGTCCTTCGCTTGGGTACAAGATTAGAGGCTCTATTACGAATTTTATCTAGCGTTTTTGCTGCTCATATGAACATGGCCGTCTATCAAATGGATGTGAAGACTGCGTTTCTGAATGGTAATTTGCGGGAAGAGGTTTATGTTAGCCAACCAGACGGATTTGTGGATCCAAACAAACCCCTAACTAATATAAAAAGCTTAAGAAGAATCTCTTATGGGTTGAAACAGCTCCACGAGCGTGGTATGATATGTTGTCTTCATTCCTGATATCCAATGACTTCTCAAAAGGCTTAGTGGATCCTACTCTGTTCATCCGTAGAGAAGGCAATGAACTACTACTGGTACAAATATATGTCGATGACATTATCTTTGCTGCATCTACTCCTGAACTTTGTGATCTATTCGCTAAAATCATGTGTTCAAAATCAAAGATGTTCGATGATGGGTAATCTGTCATTTTTCTTTAGGACTACAGATTTCTCAAAAGTTTCCAGAGGCATCTTCATAAACCAATCTAAATATGCTCTTGAATCAACTAAAGAAATATGGCTTTGAATCTTATGTTGAACCCAGTGGATACTTCCCTTGGTGGAGAAAATCCAAATGGATGAGGATAAAGAAGGGGAATGCTGTAGATCCGTCCACTATCGTGGTCTGTTGGCACCCCTCCTTTATTTTACAGCCAGTAGGAACCTGACCTACAATTTGCTTATGCATGTGTGGTCCCGGTATCAGGCTCGGACTATCGAAAAGCACTTATAAATGCGGTAAAAAAGGATCTTTCGATATCTAAATAGGATCTGTACACGGGGGACTTTGGTATCCGAAAGGGATTCTTCCATTTGCACTAACAGCATTGCAGATGCGGATCATGCTGTGTTGTCAAGATACACGCCGTTGCACATCTGGTTGTATACAACTTTTTGGGTGATAAAGTTAGTGTGTTGGTCAGTCTAAAAATGGCAGAGATAAGGCGGTGCGATATCCAGTACGGAAGCTGATTTATTTCTTTGTCCGGTTGTTGTTTGCTCAGGTCCTTTGGATGTGATCACAACTTAACCGACTATTGGCTTTGGATTTAATAAAAATTCCTATGTACTGTGATAACAAAAAAGCGCTATTGCCTTATGTTCTAACAACGTTCAACATTCCAGATCCATAGCATAGAGACATTGATGTCACTTAATCAAGGAAGCAGGTTGGACAATGGTGTGATCGAACTTTACTTATCACAATACGATAGTATCAATTTGGCGGACATCTTCACTAAAGTTCTTGGCCGAGAGAAGAATTGAATTTTTAATCAACAAGCTGGTATGCGAAGTTTTACGCCGGAGACTCTGAAAAAGTTGGCAGATGACGTTGACGAATTGTTGGTGGGTACCTATTCGAATATCCTTTGTATCATTATGTATATAATATAACTCAGAAAAACCAAAAATGTTTCTTTTTGATATAAATTTTCAAAAACAAATTACAAATTTAAAAAATTTGAGGGAAAAATACAAAAGAAGTTTTCAAATGGCATGTATTCTTGAAAATCGATAACATTTACGGTCTTAGAAATGTCATTCAAACAATGATAGAGTCCTGCGTAAATGAAGTACACTCCCTCGAGTGAAAGTTTCTAATGTTTTCAAAACATGCCATATGGCTTGCTATTATTTCAGATAGTAACCCGTTTTTCACCCTGAGGAAAACATGTCGTCTAAAAGACAGTTGTTCCTAACAACGGGAATTTATTCTCGGGCATGGTCTACTTCTTATGACCATGCAAAGGTTTGTGATTACTTTGCATCACAACCCGTGCTTCCTATATTTCCATAAGTGTACGTTTTAGTGCATTTATGAGTATAAATAAGAGAAATCTTATTTATCATGGTGTTTGTTGTTTTGTCACATATAAAATCATCTGAAAACATTTTTCATCATACATTTGTCTTCTCAAACAACGACTACAACTCTTTAAATAGAAAACGGGTCATTGTTTGAGAGGGAGAGAATGTCAAATCATCTCGTCATGATAACATGAGCTTTTAAAGGGAAAAAGTTTTTTAAAACAATACGAATATTTTCGGTGTGTAAGTTAATTTTATAAGTTTAGATTGCTTGTGCTTTATGGCTAAATTATGTCTATAGGTTGAGAGTTTTTAAAAACACCAGGACCTATGGTGTATGTGTTTAACTTGAATATATCTTATTAAAAACTTAATTAGCAAAATATAATAAGTTATGTAAACATGAGGGGCCAAAAGTGTTAAAAATAAAATTGTTTTATATCAAGCCCAAACCACCCCCATCCCTGCCACTGTTCATCACACACACACACACTCAAAACACACACACGCACACACACTCAACCGCACACTTCAATCCTTCTCATCAAGAATTACTCAAACTTAAGGTATTATTGTTACATTGTTTCTCACACTCCAATGAACAACATTTATACATTCGAATGGCATTTTAATGAGAGTTTGATCTCGATAAACCCTAAAATCAAAATTAGGGTTCATCAAATCAAAGCTTAGTAAAATCCCAAATTAAATGAGGGGTTTTGATCAAGATGGAGTGTAGAACATCATGTTAAAACAGTTTTGTTGATTGTTGTGATTTAAATGTTTCTTTTGTTTGATCTAGTGCTAAAAAAATATGGGTTTATGATAATTAATGTATTAAAGTTATAGGTTTTGAGTGGGATTGCAATAACATGCTTAGTTGTTTCAGCTAGAATCATGTTTGAGCTCTATTGATATCATAACATATTAGTCTAGTTACATTTCTTGGTTTGATAGTTTCATGTTGCTCGTATAATGTCATATTCTCAATCAATGTGAACCTAACTGTTTTATATGTTTAAATGAGCTTGTGTTGATAATATCATATGGAAAAACCTTGCTTGAAAATTGGTTAAAAGTTGAAATCGATCAAACCAAATTTTAACATGAACCGAACCAGTTCAAGTTTCCCATGAACCGAACGAGTAAAATGGGCCGAATGAATATATAGTAAAGACCGTACGAGTCTATATTAGTATGAGCCGAACGAGTAAATTTTAAGTGTGAACTGATTGAGTGTTAAGTGGTATGGACAACCGAATGAGTGAATATGAGTGTGGACCGAACGAAGTGTAAAAAGGAGTGGGCAGCCGAATCCTCCGAACCCCGAACAGAAATTTTTGCTTATGACTGAAACGTTGTGAATACTGATCATACATGGAACAAGTTTATACCTGCTGATCACGAATCCGTCCAACCTTGGCTAAGCAATCTGGCAAGAAGACAAGACCCTCGAGAGTCATTCGATGAGCTAACAGACACAACATTTGACTTCTCAGCTTTTGTGATGAACTTACTAAATATTACAACACTAACACCTGAATTGTTAATAGGTCCAACATTTGAGCTGATGAAAGGAACATGCAAGAGCCTAACTGAACTTGAATACTTTTGTGAAGAAGTCTACAAAGCCACAACTAAAAAATTGGACTGGATCAACCCCAAAGGCCGCAAATATCCTCATGATCTGCGAAAGCCACTACCGTTGGTTCCAAATTCTCAAGGTCGTCATGTCATACCGTTTCATCACTTTATCAATAACGACCTTGAGTACCTACGTGGTGGTGAATCAAGCCGCAAGTACTCTACTTTAATTACGAAGACCAAGGCTGCAGATTATGGGCATATTAAATGGATTGAAGACTTAGTGCCCAACTCAATGTGGAGTCAAGTGATAGTCAGCTACGACAAGTTCGCTCTTTGGGGAATCTCACATTGGGGCAAGAAGCGAAGACAATTCTATGCATTTGTGACCACAAGGGAATCAGCTCGTGACGTCTACTCAAAAAGAAGAATTATTACTGTCACAAAGGTGGAAATAGTCGAATGGCAAAACTACAAGCATCTTGACAGGATCACATTACGTAGGGATGACGACATTCTTTACAAGTTCAAAGAAGGTGATTTCCATAGACTTTGGATCCAAGACATTGAAGATATGCTGCTTCTTCTCGTGCAAGGAAAGTTGACAAATCTCAATGTTGAAGAACATCTTACATTTAATGTCTCCTTAAGAATGTTCACAAGAAGTGTTGTCATCCAAAGGCGTGTGGAAGACCTTCAATTGGGTGTTGAAAGCTACCAAAAGAAACTCAACCTCACAAAGCCTGACACGTACAGATCCAATTTAGGAAGAATAGATGCTTACACACCATACTCCGATCCCAGAGGATTCATCTATGAGAACAAAGACAAAAAGAACAGATTGATGCGCATTAATGAACTACACAAGTTTAGTGATGGTACTCTCGATGATGTTCGGACTGCTCTGAATGATCGCCTCAAGGGAATCAGAATGGAGTATCTGCCTCAGACTTTTTGGAGCCAACGTGACAAAGCAAATGCAAGAGCTATGATTCAGGCAATTGACAAAAGATTAAAGACAAGGAGGATCATGCAGAGCTTGGAGAGATTTGTTAGTGGAAGACCATACGGGGGTGACTTACGGCTGCTTTAAAGGACCATATGATTTATCATATGTTGTTCTCATCTTCTAAGGTCATTCCTCGTAAATAATTTTATCTTGTGAATATGTTAATAACTAGTGTAGATTTTTGGTGAAAAATAAGATGTGCTCGAGTACAAATTTTACAAGAATTTCTTAGTAAATTCAAATTTTTTTCAAATAATTGTACTCGGCACCATCTTATAAACCCTCAAAAGTTAAGGGGGAGCAATAATATGTTCCATTCTGCTAGAATACATCATTTTGTCCCCGAACGGTTAATCAATTGATATCCAAAATATCAAGGGATTAACATTTTGGATAAGGGGAGAAAATGTGATTAACCTGGACTTAATGTATATTGACAGAAGTAATCAATTAAAATGGACTCGATGCACTCCACACTTAGCATGTACTACGATTACGATGCACATGTTAAGGGGGAGCTTTTAGTGATGATAAAAAACATTCAAAGTGTAAACCTTTTGATATTTATATCAAACACTTTGAATGAATTTTTCAATGTTTTTGGTTTGTAATGGTGATGGAATACCCTAAAAGACCGACCATGTACTTAATTTTATGGAGTAATAAGGTGATTAGGTATAGGTATTCAAATCTCATGATCCAGCCAGAACCAGAGGGATCTACCCAGGGATATCCACTAGTTAGTGTAGAAGTCCTTAGGTATGATTAAAAAGGAGAAAAAGTGAGAATCGGGAATAATGCCGACTGAGATGGAGCTAACACTGGAACAAACCCAACAAGGTGTTAGTTATGAAGTCTCGGTAAGCATTGAAGGGGTTGAAGAATGAAAAAGAAATGTAAGGATAAAGGGTGAAAAGAAAGAAGCCCTTCATACACTTAGGCAGAAACCGGGTCAATACATATGCTGTCAGAAACACTTTGGTGTTGTCTGACATTGAAGACAGTCATGGACCTAGTGACGCTATGCACAAACCCCTCCCAGCCACTCAAAGTCGGAAAGACTTTGTTTCAAAACTCACAGAGATACACTCATTTCTATTGACTTTCTCACTCCGAGTTAGTTGATATTGAAAAGGTGGCACTCAGCTCCAGCCTCCGATCACTAAAAATAAAAGTGCACTATTGAGTCTAGAGCCAAAAGAGATCATCCATTAATCTCATTAGGAAACTTGTCATAATTTACTTGTTATTTCACACAATGTGAATATCAAGTGATATCATTAGAGCCCTACGCAAGATCCTTATGATTTTGCCAGAACATCCAAGTGATACTTAGGTATTCACAATGAAGATGGAAATCCTGCTTGAGCCAACATCAAACAAGCTCATGGTAGGTGACTTGTGCGGTTCTTATAAATCAAGCTTATGACAACTGGAAAGCAACAATGGTGCGATTCTTTATGAATCAAACTTGTTCCAGGTTATGGATCAACGGTTAAAGAATTTTGAATTGCTTAAAACTCTCGATGTGTCACAAAACCACTTTATCAAGTGACACGTCGATTGATTTTCAAATCGATTTTCTATATCAATCGGTGAGATAGTAACTCACTGGTTCACTCTTATCGTGTTGTCTGCTTTGAGACGTTCCGATAATGAGAACATGTTGAGTATGATGAATCTAATACTTATGTGTTAGAAAGATTCAATACTACAGCTGGAAATCCTGTCAAGAAGATTCTTCTTAAATTGAATCTATCTGATCACAGGTCGATCCTCACGGATTTGAAGGTTACTCCAACCAAACCTGGGCGAATGACAAAGCCATATTCGTCCCCCCGCTTTATTGCTAACTGTTTTATGCAGGCTATTTAAAGATGGTGGTGGAGGTTCCTGATTCCAGCTGACTCACAAGATCCATAGCCACATGCTCATACCCGATAGACAAACATAAGGACTTCATGAAAGGCTCAAATACATATTTCAAGACTTCCGCTACTCTGATACCGAACGTCTTTCTCGAAGTGACGAAGTATTATAGTTAACGAATCTCAAGAAAGACGTAGCATTAAAGTTTTTCATGACAACCATTCAAGAAAGGTATGAGCATGTTGGTTCAGAAATCACAAATCCACAAGATGGCAAAGTCTCAAGATGGCGAAGAGATTGTGCTTGGTTGATGATCTCAAGATGCTCAAGATCACAATGTCAAATACAAGTTCAAGGAACAAGCTCAATCCAGAAATCAATGATCACTACAACATACTCATAGGAGAATGTCAATACGATGAGCTAAAGACTAAAGACAAAGCATTGTATGCTAGGCTTAAAGTTTTGTAAAATGGAGTGACCTCCCTTAGGGGGAGATTGTTGGAAACACAAAAAGTGTCGGTCACTTCCAAGTTGTAATAGGTCTTAGCTCGTAGATTGTGTCACGTTAAGTATAGAAGCTAATCCGGCCCAAGGCCCATGGGAAGCCCATCATAGCCTATAGGCCAGCCATCATGTAACTATATAAGCCCTCTCCTAGCTTTGGAGAGGGGCTGGTTGTTTCATTTCTTCCACAATTTCCACATAGTAATAATATCATCCATTCCATATACTTTCTCTCACTAAACATCACAACCCACATCTCTCTCTCTTGTTCTTGGTTTAGATCATAAGATTACATGTTTCTTCAAAGGAGTTATCTTTAATATCAGAGTTTGCGGAAGTCTTTGTCTTTAATTCTTGAGCTTTCTTGATTCTTGAATCTTGATGCTTATAGTATGTCTTTGTAGTTTGAGCATGAGCATGTGGTAATGAATCAGACTCTGCTGGAATGAGGCTGCAACACCATCGGGTATCTAATTAACACTGATTTGATACTTCTAGGTGCAAACTTGTCCTTATGGGGCTTGGTCACATTGCAAAAGATAAACAACCTATGACTCTTAGATGATCATAACTAGGATGCACACCATGTAACATTTCAAAAAGGGTTTTCCAGTCTAGGATTTTCATATGCATTTTATTTATCAAATAAGTAGTTGTAAGCATACAATCACCCCAAAATTTGTTAGGCAAGCCAGAATGAAACTTCAAAGCCCTGGCAGTGTCTAACAAATGCTTATGCTTCCTTTCCACTGTGGCATTTTGTTGTGATGTATACACCATAGACTTTTGATGTACAATTCCTTGTTTTCTTAAGTATGCCAAACATTCACCATTGACTATTTCAGTTCCATTGTCAGGCCTTATAAACTTTGGTTTAGCATTAAAATGGTTAGCAATGTAGGCTATAAAATTGCACATAATATAAAGTACTTGGTCTTTTATGTGTAACAGGTAGGTCCAAGTACAATCTTAATAAATCATTTCAACTATAGAGAAAAACTAATTGGCACCTCCAGTATAGTGCAGGAACTTTGTATGGGCCCCATAAATCAACATGTCTGAGTTCAAAAGCAATAAAGGATTTGGTATGACTTATGGGAAAAGGAAATTTGTGTTGCTTTACCAACAAACAAGTATCACAAGACAGGTGAGTAACATTTTGTTGTTTACAACTATCAACATGTACTAGCTTAGACACAGAAGTATGTCCAAGTCTAGCCATTGAAAAGGACTAAAGCAACATGCAATAGAAATGAAATTTTTATTGAACAAAAGAAGAATGACAAAAGGATAGACGATGAAAAGAAAGGATGTTTGGTGATGAACTTGAAGATGGTTTTGGCAGATGTACAGGGTTTAAACCAATCTCTACTGCAAGCACCTTATTTAGATGGATAGGGTCCCTAGAAAGGAAACATAGTAGGAAGGAAAACAGCTATAAGACATTGGGACTTAAGCAATGTTCCTACTGACAAAAGATTCACCTTGAAATCAAGGACATAAAACATTGTGTATGATCAAAGAACTATTGATTTGTATATAGCCTACTTTGTCTACATATTTGCTAGTTCCATCAGGCAGTTTGATTCCTAAATTAGTTTTCTTTAAGAATCCGAAAGTACTGGAAAAAAAGTATAGGTAATGTGACAATTGTGATTAGAACCCTATTATCTACAATCCCAACAACCTATAATATCCTAATAGCAGTAGGTTTTGACAGTATGTTCAAAGACACATGAAATGAATATATCTTGTAAGATTTGCAGGCATAGAAATAAGTACCTACATGAGGCTTTGAAGTACTAGTATCATTGCTTTGATCAATGGCCTTCCCTTTAAACATTTTCATCATCTCTTGACAAATAGTTGTAACCATCCTTTGATCCAAATCAATCTTTCCATTGTGCACCCCATTTTCATATTCAAAATACAAAAGGTGTTTTCTTAGTCATGTAAGGACTAAAATCATAAACAACTTATGAACCATTCTGTTTCCTTTTCTTATTCTTCTTTCCTTTAAACCAATCAGGATACCCCTAATTTTTAAAACATAGGCTCATACACATGACCATCTTGATTGCAAAAAGTACAACTCTTCTATCGCCCCCCTTGATATCTTTCATCACACTTATTATAACCTCCTAACATCTGATTTTTTTTAACAAAGAAAGCAGTTGATCAAAACAATCTTGATAGTGACCAGTTTTGTTTTTCAACTTGTTGCACAATATAGTAGGCCTCGTTGAGATTTGGTAATGGATTCATAGACAAGATCTGATTTCTAACAGCCTCAAGGTCATCATTCAATCTCATCAAGAACTATATAAACTTAGACCTACTATCTATCTCCAAGAATTTTTCAGTCACTCCACAAGTACATTCCCTTATTTTTCCACAATTGCACACAAGAACACCATTCAAACTATGGATCCATTATTGAAATAAGCAGCAACTGTAGAATTACCTTGTGAAACTTTACTTAGTTCTCTTTCACATGTAAATGAGATAGATCCATTGCTATTGACCGATCTCTCTTACTAACTCTTTCCATAAATTACTAGCAAATTGAGCATATAGAAATGATTCAGAAAGTTCAGCAACCATGGGATTTAGTATCCAACACGTAACCATGTAGTCACAACGAACACATCTTTGATAATCATTGTGAATTACAACAGGTTTTGGTAATGAACCAATCTATGAATCTCAATTTCAACTTTGCACCCAACGCCATCGTTGATTGTCTTGCTCCACCAAGAAAGTTACTCCATTAACAATGATGTGTGTTAGCATCATGCCACGAGATCTGGAACTAGCAATGTATAATGGATCATTCATACATATTATGTGTAATTTTGACCTTGGTGGTGTTATTGTGCAAATTAGGGTTTCCAGCTGAATTCACCATTGTTAGAAGCCTAAGATTCACAAATTTAATTGAAATCAATCGCTAAACATAAACGATCAATCAATTAACAAGAATCAAGCGGTGTAACAACGGTAAAAGTTTGTTAGGGATTGGTTAGTGGTTGTAAAAAACGTTTATGTAACAGGAAATCAAGCAACCTAGAACTCCTGATAACATATGGGTCAAATTTAGGTAGCGGAAGCAAAAAAAAGGAAAACTTGAACTTGTATTAAGTTGTGAATCAAGTTACAAACTGAAATGAAATGGAAAAACAGAGTTATATACAGAGTGAACTAGCTAACCAACTCTAACTAACTTTTAAAATAAAATACAATTTTAGTCCTTCATCTTTTGTGCTTGGTCATAAATGGAACAAAGCTTAATATATTCTTCAGTCATGAATGTGGAATTTAAAGTTGTAGAAGGAGGAATCAGCAGTATCGAATTCAACAAAGAGCATCTCATTTTTTACCTCCCTGCCATCACTGTAAACGAAAACACTGAAGTTATATTGAGGAATTTGGTGGCTTATGAAACTACAAGGATGAAATCTTGCGACACTATTCAATTTGCTGAGTACGTAGATTTAATGTGTGGGATTATCGACAAGCCAAGAGATGTTGAGTTATTGAGGAAAAGAAACATTGTGGAAGTGCAAGATGATATAGATGACGAAGAGATTGCAAATCTGTTTAATGGCATAAAAAATCTACTTCGGACAGGAGACGAGAACATGGACTCGACAAGGCCGTGGCTAAGGTTAACGACCGCTTCTTGAATAGCACACAGTTTAAGGTTTATCGGTTCATGAAAAAACATGTTTACAATTCCTGGAAGTTTATAACCTTTTTTGTGACGGTTCTCCTACTTATACTGACTGGATTTCAGGCATTCTGTGACATGTATGGTTGTAACCAAGGTTTTCAAGATCCGGATCCTACCCAGGATCGTTTTCGTCTTTCAAAGATTGAGATCGTAAAGTCGGATCGGGATCGTAAGATCCTACTATAATTTCATTGTCTTAATAGTCTTTGTAATATTATACAAATCTACAAATTATTATATATTATAAACATAAAATTATATGAATGTTTCATAGAAATGTTGTCCTAAACTATGATTATGAAATGTTTAAGAAGATTAACATGTTTTTTTTTAAATTCTACGAAACACAACCCATAAATTTGTAGTTCTTTAGTTTCTGGTTCAAGAAAAGTAAGATGTAGATCTTAAGAACCTATGGTCAAGATCGAGATCCTATAAGATCTTAAGCATACAAAGATCCTATGTAGGATCCGGATCATTTTTGCTTTGCAGTATCGGAAAATCGTAAGATCCCAAAATCAGGATCGGGATCTTAACAACCATGGTTGTAGCGACCATTTCTTCGCTGAATGATGTGGATTTTCGAGATGTCATTGCGTCAAAAGTGTCAGTACCGTATGTGTAATAAGTATATAAGTAGTATGAGTTATCTGGTTATGTTGCTTGTGTATGTTTTCCACTTTGAGTAGAGATGGGCAAAAAAACCGGGTTCCAAACCGATTTCCGGGTTGAAACCGAAAACCGAACCGGTCAACCCCGGTTTTGACCAAACCGGTTCCGATTTTTGGCCAAACCGACGGTTTGGAACCGGTTTGGCTTTCCACCGAAAAACCCGCTTTGACCATCGGTTTTTTGAACCGGTTTTAAAAACCGGTTTGGAACCGAACCCGATTTTCTTATCCTATCTTGAGACAATGGAGGACCCGGGAATCACCCTTTTTCTGATTTTCTTATCCTATCTAGCTTTTCTAGATAAAAAGGGGGGGGGGGGGGGGGGGGGGATATAAAACTGGATAGGATCAATGATTTTCTTGTGCTATAAATAAGGGTGTTGTATTACATTGTAAATCACAACTTACATTACATACAATCCTTCTTAAGCAAAAAAAACCTATCCACCTCAATGGTAAGTGAATCCGCCTCAACTACCACCGGCGTTGGTTCAACAAGTGTACTGACAATTCGTGAAATCATACCAACCAATCGAACCCCCGAAGTTTGGAAAGACTTCAACATGTGCATTATGACCAACGGTCAGAAAAAAGCTCAATGCAAGTATTGCTTCAATTCTTCTCGGAGGGTTTTCCAACACGGACGTTGAAAATCAGATAACTCATCCGCATTTGAAGTACTAAAGGCCAGCAGAACAAATCCGGAAGCGGGGCAAACGTCGATGGGACGAGATGGGCAAATTTTCATGTACAATCCGGATTATCTTCGTGAACAATTCGCGGGTTTGGTGATTCAACGAGGGTTACCATTCAACCACTTTGACCACGAGCAGACAACGAGGTGTTCCAGGGAACACCTAAAGCAACCAAGATACACTCATTTAAGTCCGTCTACCTCCCAAACGTGATGCAATGAAATAAGGGTACGGCTAAACAAGCAACAATTGATGGTTTTAGTTAACTTAAATACTAGGTCAACCTATCCCAACGATGGATATGGTCCGCTCCTCATATTTGTCCGTCTTTACATGTGTGTTACCAGCACATTGGATGAACCTAGAACTTGGCAAATGATGAAAGCGGGTCATTTCATTGAAAAATTCCGTCTCCTCACACGTGTACAAACATTGAAGTTATATGTTGGAAAAAATCCTTTGTCATTTATGGTTTGCAAGAAAAAATTATGTCAATTACTTTGGATAATGCTAGCAACAACACAAGCGCCATGGAAAAACTAATATTAAAATACAACCCACCAATGGCGGGTAGGTTTTATCATAGTCGTTGTGTTGCACACATCATTAACTTGGTTGTGCAAGCTGATTTAAAGGTCCCCATAATTAATCAAATGAAAGATCCTTTCAAACAAATGTTAAAAGATGTTTTTAAATCTGGTGATAAAATCCGAAAACTCTATATTAGAATCTGTAGGGATGCAGATAAACCTTGTTATTCACCAAATTGGGACGTTGATACACGATGGAACTCCACTTTTGAAATGTTCGAAAGTGGTTTGAAACAGAAAACCACGTTGGGCGTAATGTTCATGACATTTTTTGGCCAATAAGAATGATAGAAGGTTTAAAAGAATTTCTGGTGGAATATGGGTTATGATTGAAATGTTAAACCCATTTACTGAATGTTTCAAGCTACGTTTATTTTGAAACGGGGTTAACTACCAACATCTCCATTGGTACTTCAACAGATTTTTTTCATTAGTTGCAAATTATCTGATTTAGAACTTGAGGGGGGGTTGTTGTCATGTATGGTTAAACCAATGAAGAAAAAACTTATAATTCTTTTGAAACAATGCCCACCGATAATTCTTTGTTCAGCGCTTTTAAATCCTATGTTTTAATGTATCCGGGATAGACATCGTATCGGAATAATAAGTATGGACTGGAGTTTCAAGATGGAAGGTTGGCAACTAGGTCATTGATTGGTTTTCACGCATCTTTCAAGGTTTTGTATAAATATGTATTATACAAAAATATGGTACTAACCATACTCAACTCAACAATGGTGGAGGGTGTCTTCCATCCGGGGGTGAGTCGTGATCCTTTATCTCTTTGCTATACGTTTAAAAGGACATACCAAAAAAAGTGCAATGGAATGATCCTACAATGTCCCTCCGAGGTATTATCAATATCTCAAAGCGGATTTTGTCCTCACATCTTCATCCCAATGACTTTGCAACTTTTGATGTATTGGAGTTTTGGAAAGCAAAGGAAAATCAGTTTCCTGTTCTATCCCGCATGGCCATGGATATATTAAGTGTCCAAGCTTCTTCGGTAGCTTCTGAATCTGCATTTTCAACAAGTGGTAGGTTGTTGACAATCCGAAGAACAAGACTAACTCCGGAGTCTTTAGAGATGTGCATGTGCTTGAAGGATCACTTAAACGCTCTGGAGCGTAAACAAGACACATCTCCTTTTGAACTACCCTTAGACGTTGAAGAAGGTGTCTTTAATGTCGAGGTGCAACAAAATGAAGCCACTCAACTTACCGATCAAGAAATTGCGTTAGATGCTAGTAGCGACGACTCTTCAGGAGAACCACGACATGATTAATATGAGACAGCGAAGCCAATATGACGCCAAACCGAGAGGACAGATGGGTCTACGTCACATGGTTTTACTATCTAGTATTGAGGTGTATTTTAAAATGTTGTATTTTCCTTATGTTGTGTTGTATTCCTTTAAGTTGTAATTTCGCGTTTATGTAATATTATGGTTTGTATTAAATAAAAGTTGAAGGTTATTCAGTTTATAGTATAACACCACAAAAAATCAAAAAAAAAAAAAATAGACCAAACCGGTTTTACCGGTTAACCGGAACCGAACCGGTTTAAAACCGGCAAACCGGTTTCACCTCAACCCGGTAAGAAACCGGTTTCAAACCGGTTTGGGTTTATGCCAAACCGGTTTTTCCTCCTTGTTGACCGAAACTGGTTCCTGTTTGACCCAAACCGAACCGATCTGGTTAACCGGTTTGCGCACGATTAACTTTGAGGCTTGTAACTAATCAGTGTTACACTGTAAACGAAACTGTTGCTTGTGTTTTCTCTTTAGATATATTTAGACCACTATGAAAAGGTTTCTACCGACCCACTCAAAATATGAGCACTTTTTTACTCGTAATAGTAAAAATGTGTTGTGTCTTGTATAGATGTCATGATTTACTGACACTATCTAGAATGTATCGAATAAAGAGTAGCTTTCAGCGTAGCATAGCTAGTTACTAGTTAGCGACTAGCGCAAGATGTCAACAAGTTCATTCACAAAACATGAACACGGTTGCATAAGATCCTAAAAAAGATTTCCCAATAGCAAACAAGATTTTTTAAATATATATTTTAGAGGAAGTTTGTCAAGTGGTTATTTTCTTACTTATGCAACTGTGAAATGAGAATAAACACATACCATAGTCATTAAACTGGGAATGTAGCCAACAGGCCAAATGGCGTAAGAGTTTAAGTTCTATTGACAGAGAAAAATACAGTATCATAAGTTTAAAAGTACAAGTAGTAATAGTCTAGGGCACAACTTCCTGAGATGCCAGGATTGCTGACAGGTCAATGTATTCTTCTTTTGAGTCAAAGGCTACTCTTCATCGCTATCATTACCAAAAACTGATGCAACAGCTATTTTGGGCTCCTTGGCAGCACTCTTAACTGAACTCTGCACGAGATAAACAAACCAAAATCCTTACTTATTCAGAACAATAGTATGGGAGGTCGTGCTCTAGGTTCCATAATTAAAATTATTGAAGCAGTTGGGAATTTTTCCTAACTAAGGCAGCGATACCTGTTAAAGAGCATAAGCGAACTCATGATGCCCAAGTCGAGTTGACAAAATGGGCTGGTTTAGTGGTCAATTAGAGGGTCAAAACGAGAGTGAGAGCCAGAGTGGTAGTGTTGGATTAGGTGACTTTGAACTCATTTGACCCGTTTCATTTTTACAGAACTTATTTGCTTACCCATTAGAGATAAAACTAGCACAAATGTCCTAGACATGATTCTACTGGGAATTGTTAGTACCTTGGATCCACCGAATTTTGATGAAAATCCAAATTTCAATGCCTTCCTCTGATCCTGATCAGCAAGAACAGTAGCACTTTTTACTAGTAAATTACTTTTTCTCAGAGTCCTCTTGGATCTTCGTTGTTGTTTGCAGTTGTTGCTGGCTCTGCATAAGACATCGCCCTAAATAATAATAATATATTGAATATCAGACAGTATAGGTATAAACAGAGTTGTAGCAAAATAGGCGGGTTAGTGGGTTGGGTAACGGGTCAAAACCAATATCTAAATCTTTAGTAATATAGACAGAAGGTTGTATAAATCATAAACATATTCCCAGTATATTTCTTACCACTTGATGTGTTCGATCCAAGTGATATGTTCAGCTTTTAGCTAAATGAGTAAATGTTGTAATGTGAGCCGTTTGACATAAAGACAGTCCAAATTAACATATCCGTATGAAAATGAGTCAAAATTGACATTAGCGACCAGCAAAGGAAGTTAAATTAAATTAATCTAATGAGGAAAAGAAGCATACATCTGAGCAAACTTAGCCATCTCTTTCTCTTGGCGTAATTGCTCACGTTTTTGCCTCTCGTCACGACCGCTGCTTCCATGCATTTCTTTCATCTCTTTGAACCGCTGTTTACGCAAAAGCAAATCAGTACACAAAGTATATAAGCATATATTTTACTGAAGGTAATGGTTGGAAATGGTTGACTTTCGTAAAGGGGTTTGATTGACCCAAAACACTTCTTAGCATGGAAAAATACATATTTTTGGTATAACGATATAACTAAAAAAAAAATTTACAAAAAATAAAATAGAATAAAATAAGTGGAGATTAAAAAATTTTGAATTGACTTGATCGATGTTTAGAAATTACCTTTCTATGATTGTGATCATATGAGCTAAGATGACCTTCAAATTCAACAGCTAACTTGTACTGCTTATTGCAAAGCTCACAATAGAAAGACTTCCGTATTTCCTTAACCTCAGTTTCAATTTTGATCTCCCGATCTGCCATAACCTGGATTTTCATAATGTGCACAAAGGGGTGCAGAAGAAGAAGAAGCCACCAGGTAATAAAAACTGCACGAAATTCCTCAAGAGCTCCAAATGGTTGATTGATGTTTCCTTCAAAAGACACGCATATATGCTATTATATGCATATGCTGCCTTCTGCTATTAGATATATGTATGTTTCAGAAAATGACAAAATGTCATCAACCTCTTATTCTTAAAAGTTTTTTATGCATTTTTTGTTGTTGGTAATTCATGTTGAAGATAAAAGATGTACCTCTCGTTTCTTTGCAACTTCTTCCGTTTCTTCAAGTTCAATGTCGAGTTTCTTTCTCTGGATATTTTCTTCTGCGGTGAAGAAATCGTCCTCCTCTTGTTTCCCAAGCCCTAACTTTGCATCTCTTATTCCAGATTTTATGGGCTCGGTTATCCCTGACAAATCAAGAGGGCAACAATTAGTAGTTGAACTTATTTTTTTCGAGTGACAATCAGATAGAAATAGATATATATAAATAAAAGTGAATTGGCTCAAATACTTAAAGTGGTGATTCTTTAATTAAAAGATCAATATGAAGTCAACATTTCAGTCAAAAAAGTGAAGGGCAGATGGGAGCTAAAACATTGTTGTAAAACGGATTAACAGGAGCGAGCTACTCAGCCATATGGAGCTTCTAGGGCATAGCAACTAACGCAAATGCATGAGAAACTAAAATCATCGAAGTTTAGCTATATTATTTGACATTGCAATGAGGCTACACCTGTGTAGCTTTTATGAAATCATGAATTATTTAAATAGATGAAAGGCAGCAGGTTTGATAAAGTATCTTCAATTGTGTTGGTCTAGAAACAATAGCTACAATCTTAAACTGTAATGATTTTGATTTTTGGTAATATGATGTACTGAATTAGCTCTTACAAAGTCGGTGAAACAATTACGGAGTAATATAATGAGACCAACAAATATTTTGTTCAGAAGAGCTGCTTACTTGACTTCCATGTAAAAGCTAATTAACTAGAGACATGTCGTTATTTCATCTATCCGTCACACAAAACCCTAACTTTTAAAGGCCAAACAAAGAATTTATACACCAATGCTATGTTTCCACATATCCTAAGGAAGGTCAAAGTCACAGCATACCTGATTAAGGTACCTCATTAGACAAAAACCTAATCCATGAACTTAAATTCTAACCAACCGACTCGAGAGCCAATATACAAAGAAACTTGTAACAGTTTGTGCCTCAACTTTAGCACCACAACACAATCCAACAAAGGGCATGCAACCGAGTAACCGACTATGGCAAATCAAATTAAGGACAAACAGTCAATCAAATTCAACCATCATCATCAACATCACTTTTAAGAAAAAACATGCAATAACTGGTTTAAAAGGTAACCAATTACTATCACCATTACACAGGGGCGGAGCCAAAAAGTTATCGTCGAGAGGGCAGACTTTGATAATTTTTAGAAACTACACTACAAATTGGTCCGTTAGGGGGGCAAATTACAAAGGTCACGAGATATTTAAGAAAAATTACACTATATTTTTTTTGCTAGGGGGCGTGCCCACCCGGCCCCCCTTGGGTCTCCGGCTCTCCGCCACTGCCATTACAGCACTCATACCCCTAACACTCAGCCTACCTTAAGAACCACATACACTAGTAACAACCATTATGAGCACTCACGCCGACATATAAAATCAAAATTTAACCCAAATTAGATGACATCGGGTACAAAGGGGCATGAAATACGAAACTAAAGAAACCTAATGGTAAGCCATAACAAACAGGTTCATTAGCCTACACCAGCATTTACAGAACCATATCTATTAAACTACATACGCAACAAAACACAAAGATTACAGCTTTTCGAAAATAAAACAATTAGCATACCTTGCTCATTCTTCCCAAGACCTTTCCCTTTCCACCCCATTTTTTGAAGAAGCCGAAACCCAACATTTGACGATGGCAACTGCGTATCTAGCGATGCTTGTTCCACATGATCAAGGTCCACATTTTCTGTAGGTCTTTGATTAATCGGTAACAGAAATTCATCCGCAAATTCGTTAAGTATAGATGCCTCATCTTCCTACACCACTCGACAACGAAAACCAAAATCAACACAACATTATCACATATATACATTAAATAAACATAAAGTAATCAACATAAATGAATGAACAAAGGGGGTGTGTGGGGTTGCTTTTTTTCACTTGACTGCTTATTCTTTTTTTTGCTTAATGTACTTTTTTTACCATCGAGTCAAACCTAAAACCCATTATAAGGGGATGTCTGTTTAAGCTTATTTCTCAGGCTTATGGGCTTTTTGAACTTTTGAAAAGCTAAAAAGCTCAAATTCTTGGGCGTTAGAGCTTACCAAGCTTATGAGCTTAATAAGCATAAGCTCATAAGCCCCAAACTGCGAGCTTATTACTTTTCAAAAAGTTCAGTAAGCTCATAAGCCGGAAAAAAAAGCTTAAACAAACACCCTCTTAATCAAATGATTAAACTGAATTTTTCAAAATGGTCTGAATTGAATTTTTATATACGAAATAAGCAAATCCAAACACTATTTCTTAAAGTGTTTACTTTTACTTGACTTATGAGCTTGTGTAAAATTTAAAAAGTTCATAAAGCTCATATAAGATACTCAAGTTGAGGTTATAAATTTAAAAAAAAAAAAGTAATAAGCTCCTAAGCCCATAAATAAGCTAAGACAACCCCCCACCCCCTAAGCAGCTTATCAGTTGTTAGTTATCTATAAGCAGAAACATAAGCAACCCTTATAAAGAGATAAACTTGATTAGCAAAAATATTTTAAAATAAAGAGAATTAGCATAAAGATATGACCTCGTTAACTTTCTGCTGTTGTTGTCTTCTTCGTATGTCTTGTCTAACGTTGTACCTTCTATTATCCATTTCAATTAATAATATCAATACTTTAACCTGCAAGTTATTAGTAACAAATCAATTATACTCGATAACTTTGCTGTACACCAACTAATTAGATAAAATAAAATCTCAAGATTATGGTAAATTAATAAGGGTTTTGTTTGATTAAAAAGTAAAACCTTTTTTTTTAATAAGGCTGATCTGATTGAACTTGTATTTGTTTAATCTTTTAATCACTTTTGACTGATATGGGTTTTTGATATTGGGTTAATATTGGTCTGGCCCATTAAGCCCAGCTTAAATTATCTATTCGGTGTACAGAAAAACTGGTTCATGAACCGAACCGGGAAAAAAACCGAAACCAGTTTTTTTAAAAACCGATTTTTTGACTGGTTAACTAAAACCGGTTCGGTTAAAAAACCGAACCGGTTTAAAAAAAAACGTGAAATGTTCACCTCTAATTCTATACAACATTATATAAGAGTTGGTCATTCTATTTTTAGAAAGTCTAAAAATTTAGACTTTTTCACTTTCTTTTTATGAAAATATCTATACTACATTATAAAGCATTTGGGACATTCTATATTTAGAAAGTTTAAAAATTCAGACTTTCCTCCCTTCTTTTTATGGAAACATCCCTTTAACAACAAACACATTCATCTAACGACCTTGTAACAACTTTTTGTTATGTGAAAAAAAAAATCCTCTTTATTTTTAAATGAAATATCTTTTTATCTATTTATTTTTTTTATGATATAATTTCACCGTATTTTCTAAAATTTTGTACTCTTTAATTTGACATTCATTTTAATATATTTTTATTAATTTTTAGTTTTATTATTTTTATTGACTCCGAAACCGCTGCTTTGCGCGGGTACCGTTCTAGTCTCTTTTTAACAACAAACACATCTATTTAACAACCTTTTGTAACAACTTTTTAACAACTTTTGTAAAAATCACTTTTATTTTTAAATTGAAATATCTTTTTATCTATTTATTTTTTTAATATTTAATTTCATCATATTTTCTAAAATTTTGTGTTTTTTAATTCAACATCCATTTTAATATATTTTTATTAATTTTTAGTTTTTTATTTTTAATGTCCTTAAAACCGCTGCATTTGCGCGGGTCCATTCTAGTTATTATTAATATTTTTATAAATTTATTTGGGCCTTGTAAATATCGGATGAGCACGGTAGCCTTCTTTATGTCTATGCGTTTAATTAAGTTTAACTTTTTCAATAAACCGATACGTATATTTGAAAGGTTACCTTTTTAATTATTCGATGGTAAAAAAATGTGAGTTTGTTCGTGTTCGATTATCAGTAAGTTCTAACGACGGTAGATGAACAAGCATAAATTTACATACAAAACAAGCTTAAAATATTCAAAATACACATAGCATTTTGTTTAAGGTTAATTGCTTAAAAATGTACTATACTTGCCACTTTTTATCACTTTTTATCATTGTATGTAGACTGTTATTTTTTTTTTGTCATTGTGTCGCTCAAATTTTAAATTCGTAGAGCTATTTGTTGGGGTTTATTTTGTGTGTATGTGTTTTTGTGTTGTTGTTGTGTTGGTTTTTTGGGGTGGTGTTATATGTAAGAAAACTGGTGACCTACACGCATGGTTCTAAAAGGCGCGCCATGGCGCCGCAAAAGCCTCGCAAAGGCGCGAGGCGTGACCTCCACGCCACACAATAGACCAAGGCTTGGGCTTAAGGCTTGACGTGAGATGAGGAGTGACAAAACGTGATAAAACGTTATGCATGAAGGCTTTTCTGAATTTAATTTCGATAAAAATCGTATTTTTATATAGAAATGAAAAAGATTACATGCAAATATAGTTTCTTGACTTTATTCATTATGTATGATACTTTTTATAAACTCAATATATTTGTAATATGATATAAATATATAAATTTATAAATATTTTCATATTTTGTGCCGCTTTAAGTCGCGTCTTAAAAACGTCATGACTCTAGTTGGCTCGCAAAGGCGTGAGGCTTTGTCATGCCGTCACGCCACGCCTCACGCTTATTTATAACCTTGCCTACATGACTTTGCTAGAGCAGATTATAATAACGACCGTGTTGTTTTTTTATTGCTAAATAGTCCTTTATACAAACGATCGTTTGTAATTAACATAAAATTTGATTTTTTTTAAAAGTCTCTTTTCTAATTATTTTTAAAATTTATAAAAGTTTTTACACGCATTTTTATACACATTTTTATAAACATTTTTATACACGTTTTTATACATACATTTTTATACCCGCATTTTTATACACGTTTTTACACACATTTTAAACACGCATTTTTATACATGTTTTTACACACGTTTTTATACACGCATTTTTTCACATGTTTTTACACAAATTTTTATACACATTTTTACACATGTTTTTACACACATTTTTACACATGTTTTCACACACATTTTTATACACTCGTTTTAAACACGCAATTTTATACACGTTTTTACACACGCTTTTACACTTGGTTTTACGCACGTTTTGTATAAAAATGTGTGCTAAAACATATGTAAAATGTGCATAAAAATTGTATATAAAAATGTGTGTATAAAATAAGTGTATAAAAACTAGTAAAAACATGGGTATTATAACGTGTGTATAAAAATGTGTGTTTTAAAACGTGTGTATAAAAACGTGTATAAAAATGTGTGCTAAAACATGTGTAAGAACATGCATAAATACATTGTTGGGAATTCACTTTTACGTGACGACATTACAGAATTACCATAGTTTATCATAGTCACATACGCGAGGACTAGAATAGGCAACTATGTATAGTTTAGAGGCGTATGGGCTATAAATACCCCTCTATGGCTTCCATAGAGGGGTTGAGTCATTTGGCATTTGTCAAGTCATTTGTATCCTTCATCCATTTTCCACCTAATATCACAAGTCCATCTTCCATCTCTCTACTCTCTCTCACTAAAATGGCTTTCATGTGGTTTGACTCACCAAGACCACCGGATCTTGGTTTACGTAGACCTTCAATTGGTATCAAGAGCCATGGCAACATACTCTTGGGTCGGATTTATCTTTATGGAGTGGTGTGTTTAGATTTTTTGTGTTTGATTAGTGTTCAAAACCTTTACAAAGATCAAATTAGTGTCAATTTTTTTTGGCTTAAAAACCTTTGAGAAGTTTCATTTTTTTATTGTTCCTATAGGTTAGATAATACTAGTTTTTTTACAAGATTTTTGCGGAAAAAAACTTCAAAATCGTGTCATTTGAGTTTTGAAAATTTGGGTTTCGTAATAGTTAGATTCGAACTAGTGGACCGAACAAGGTGATCGAACGAGCGATATTCTAGTTTGATCGTGAACGAGCGGATCTTAGTTTGATCGAACGAGCGATGTTAGTTTTGAATCGAACGAGCTGGATTCTTTGAGATTTGAATCGAACGTGTGTATTCTAGTTTTTGATCCGAACTAGCGATTCTTAGTTTTGATCGAACGAGCAACTTTTAGTTTGATCGACGAGCATCTTCAGTTTTTGATCGAACGAGCGACTTTTAGTTTTGATCGAACGAGCGACTTCTAGGTTGATCGAACTAGCGACTTCTAGGTTGGATCGAACCAGCGGTTCGAACGAAGGATCGAACTAGCCGTTCGAACGAGAGGATCGAACTAGCCGTTCGAACGAGAGGATCGAACTAGCCGTTCGAACGAACGGACCGAACGAGCGAAAATTTTGTTTGGATCGAACGAGCGGAATCGAACGAGCGGTTCGAACGAGAGGATCGAACGAGCGGTTCGAACGAGAAATTTTTTTGGACCGAACGAAAAATTTTTAGAAAACTTGTGTGACGAAAAGGGTTTTAGTAAAACGGCCATAACTTTTGATCCGTAAGTCCGTTTTAGGCCCGTGACCTCTCAAATCAAAGAGAAAAACGAGACGGATCACGCTGTAACCACCCTTTAGCTGGTTAAGGATTTTTCGAAGCCCAAAAACATCGTTTTCTATGAGAAATTGACATTTTTCAGTTTTTTTGGAATTTCTCGCCGCTGATTCCGAATCAAAACACTCACGGTTTTCTATTGATTTTGTAAAATCCCGTTAATTCATTTATCGGTTTTAATCATAGACGTGTAAAATCCCATGAATGTTAATTGATTTCAACAACACAACAAACACGATACATAACACTACAAAAGATCCGAATAAGATTTACTAAAACGACAAACGGCTAGAGATTCGGACTACGATGACAAGTAATCACGAAGTTGATTTGGTATCACTTATTTGCGATTGAAGTGGCATTTTACGAAGGCGTGTACTTATTTTATCTTGAAGTCGGGGTTGGTTGGATGCATGATTTCAATGATAACTTGCTCGAGCTTAATTTAAGTTGAAGACTTGGTTTATCTAGTTTCCAGCAGTCAAGGGGTGGATGGTTGAAGACCTGGTTAACTATCACTTAAAGGAGTTACATTGTAGTACTCAGTGTCACACGCTTAGTCGTTGTGGATAATCGCAAGAGGTGATGAAAGTCTCATACTTTGGCCAAGGGTATTGAGTACTTAGAGATTTGCTTGGAGCACAAATTCTCTACACCGTTCTTCCAACATTAGCGCAAGCTTAAGTCACAAGAACGGAAAATTCTACTTCAGTTTCAAGTTTGGTATATCTGGTTTACTTCATCAGTGGTTACTTCAAAAAGCCTACAAGACGGTTGGTTAAATGATAGCCAGAGAGAGGTGATGAGTAGAGATTTGATCAGCAATTGATTCTCACGGGTTAGATCTGAGCTAATTTATTCCTCACACAAGTACTCAAGTAAATGCGCGTCCAAGGTGTTGCTGATTCCGACGTGTCGAAACCAGCAAGGGGGAAGGAGAAGATTTATCCTTGAGCCTTTGCGAAGGAGAAGATTCACCCTTGAGCCTGTGCCTTTCTTTTTCTTGAAAGCTTGATATGGAGCATCTTTCTTGAATTTTTTTAAGTTAGGCTATGCCGGGAAGACATATGTCATAACCGCAGAGAATATCAGCGCTTTAAATTATGGCTTTTTGGGGTGCATTTCTTCAGACACATGGGGGAAGTGATATCTTGAGAACTTTTGTATGCATTATTTGACTTTCCAGGGGGAAGCGGTGTGAGATGAATTATTTAAGCGTGAGAAGATACGTTGCTGATCCAGATAATGCTTACCCCAAACGATCAATCACTAAGCTTATTCTTAAAAGAGCAGTAATATTTGATGTGGTATCCTACCAGTTCCGCTGTGCACTTAATTATTCTAAGCTTGTTAGTAAGCTTTGAAACTGCTCAAGAGAGGATTGCTAGTTTGGGGGGAAGCTTTGAAAGCTTCTAAATTAAGAATATGTGGCATGAATTAGGGGGAAGCTGATTCATTGCTAGTTTGGGGGGAAGCTTTTAAAGCTTCTAAATCAAGAATATGTGGCACGAATTAGGGGGAAGCTAATTCAGAAGCTTCTCCTTAACCAGAAGTGTATGGGTTACTTAGTCCGTGCCTATTACAGTATTTCTCCTTAACAATGTACTACAAGAATGATCATGTTGGGAGTGCAGACTTAAGTCCATACACCACAGAAGACGGTCATCACATATGAAGCTTCATGGAAGTTCTTGTTCTTAAATCATTTGTTACTTGTTAGAAATTTACTGTAAGTAATTTCTTAAATCGTCCCGTGGGTGAAATTGTTGGGAGATTCCACTTTTACGTGGACGACATTTACCAAATTACCGATAGTTTATCATAGAGTCACATACGCGAGGACTAGAATAGGCCACTATGTATAGTTATAGAGGGCGATGGGCAAAAATACCCCCTCTATGGCGCCCATAGAGGGTTGAGTCAATTGCAGATTGTTCAAGTCATTTGTATCCTTCATCCATTTTCCACCTAATATCACAAGTCCATCTTCCATCTCTCTACTCTCTCTCACTAAAATGGCTTTCATGTGGTATGACTCACCAAGACCACCGGATCTTGGTTTACGTAGACCTTCATACATGTATGAAAACGTGTGTAAAAATGTGTGTTTTAAAACGTGTATATAAAAAATGTGTAAAACGTGCAAAAAATGTGTAAAAAATATGTGTAAAAATGTGTGTATAAAAACGTTTGTATAAAAACGTGTGTATAAATGTTTGTATAAAAATGTGTATAAAAACATGTGTATAAAAATGTGTATAAAAACATGTGTATAAAAATATGTGAAAAAACATGTATAAAAATGTGTAAAAACGTTTAAAAATAATAAGAAAATAGACTTTTTTTTATAAAATCAAATTTTAAGTTAATTACAAACGATTGTTTGTATAAAGGACTAACGTTGCAATAAAAAAACAAACGGTCGTTAACTTAACCTGTTGGAGCAGGTTAAGTAGGTCACAACTACACACAATAGCACGAATTTAAAAGTTGAGCGACACAATGGCAAAAAAAGTAATAGCCTACATACAATGACAAAAGTGTTTATTTGTTTAAGTATGCATATTTTATTGATAGCATATAATAAGAAGCTGCGATATTAGAACATAAGCAAACAAATGAAGATAAAAGAATATTAACGAACATATAATAAGATGTTTGACAACGTAAACGAACAAATGAGAGTGTTGTTATGTGAAATATTCAATAAACGTACACTTCGTTAACCACTGTAATTTTACTCTAATGCTAAATATTATTTATGGTTTTGACATACACTTTTAAGCTCAAGCTGGGCTTGTTATAAAGTTAGAACTCTTTTTTCGAAGCTTGGTAAACGTTTGACTCGAACAAGCTGGGGCTTAAGTTGCTAAAAAAAAAGTCGACTCCTTTGACAACCCATACTTATAATTTACTAAATCTTTTATATAGTAAAGCAAAATCACACGTGAGGAATTCATATTTTAAAAAAATCAAATCATTTCTTGGCAACATTTTTTTAATTATTATTTATTTATTTTAAGTATATTCAATCAATAAAACTTAAATAATTCTTTATTTGGAAAAAGTGTTTAAAATTTTATTTTTTTGAAAAATTTAAGCTTAAAAATACATGTGTCAAAAATTAAAAGATAAAAACTTGTGGGTAGGCGGAGTAATATACAATTATTAAAGGGGGTAATATGATTCAAATCTATTAGACATATAATGGGAACTTTCTCTCCTTCGTCTCTCCTTAAACGAAACTTTCCCCGCCGTTTTCACACCATTAAAAATTCATCAAAAAAGCTTCAATCGTCCATGGTTTCTTAGCCTATATACTAACAATCTTCAATAATCGTATTCCAGTTGTTCTAAAACACACTTCTAATACAAAAGTGGGAGCAACATGTCCCGTGTTACAAGCTTGGACGGAAATTATTGATAAGTGAAATCTCGCTTATCCACTTGGAAATAAAGTCCCATTCAATTGGAGGTAGGCTACTTTACTTAAATCGGTGCTTAGGTCGATAACCCGATATTTCACATGTCCAATCTTTAAAGTCCTTTAACGTGCTTCGATCGCTTGAATCTATCCGATGCCAGTTTTTAATGGACATGAGCTCTAATAAGTAACAAATCTTCTTGGTTAAATGGAACAGTGGTTGCGGGCCAAGAAAATGTAGGTCTTGGAGTTTCAAGCCTTTTGCTTTTAACAAGCCTTATTGATGAAATGGATCTGGAGATTTTATTCCCATAATGATTCTTTATGTTCTAGGGTAAGTTTAAGCTAGTTTACGGAGTTTACGGTGAGGTAAATAAAGTCACTAATATGCAGCAGGTCCTGCTGGGAGGGATATTACTAATGAAGCCAGTAAGTTGAAAATCCAAGTATTAACATGCGTGATTTTATGTATATTATAGTGGGCAATGGCGATCTACAATTCTGGGACGATATTTGGATTGACAGCAAGCCATTGAAGCTCTTAATTCCCCTTATTTATGCACTTGATAATATTAAAGAGTGCGACAATCTTGTATGAAGCTTAACGAGCCCCAGCCTTGATAATAACTTACGTCGAAGCATTAGAGGAGGAATCGAGCAATCTCAGTTCAAGGAGCTTACGGACCTGCTCATTCCGATCGTGCTTAATCCGTGTCCTGATAGATGGTTCTGGTCTTTAGAGGGATCGGGGGAGTTTTTCTGTCGCAATCTATTCGGATATTTTATTGATGATCAAGTCTCTTGACATTGATCTAAGACTCTTGGATTAAAAGTGTCCCTATTAAGGTGAATATTCAGCTGGAAATCAAATTGGAAGCAAAACGAACGAAATCGATCGAAACGATCAAAATCAGTAAAAAACAGTCTAAATCTATCGAAATCTATCAAAATAGGTCGAAATCGGTCAAAATGAGTCAAAAACGGTGGAAATCGGTTAAAAACGGTCAAAATCGGTCAAAAAACGTATAAAAACGTTAAAAACATAAAAATGTTATACCCAACAAGACCCATCAACTGGATGGCCTCTTTACGTCTTCAGTCTAAAGTTAAGATGATGATCCAAGGTGTCTTTTTTGTGGTTTGGTGGCTTGTGTGGTCTTATCGAAACAAACTTCTATTCGAGGAGAAGAAACCTTCAAAGGCGATTATTTTTGATGATGTTGTTTCCATATCTTTTAATTGGTGTAAGTCTAGATGTAAAGCATTGTTCAGTTGGGATGATTGGCTTAAAAACCCTTCTTTGATTTCTCTGTAATTCTAGCTCCTTGCTAGTTTCTTAATAAAATCCGCTGTTCAAAAAAAAAACAAGACCCATCTATAAATATTAAGGGAGACCCAACTAGACCCGTCCCTTAAAAATATTTACCCAACTAGACACATCTATAATATTAAAAGAAAAATGCTAGACCCATCTAGACCTATTTATAAATCTAATAGAGACCCATCTAGACTGATCCCTTAGAAATATTTAACCAACTAGACCCAAATTTAACCAATGTGTCTAAAATTGCCACCTCTAATTCTGCCCAATAAAACTTGGAAAATGATTTTACTACTATTTTCTTTTGGGTGAAGGGTTTCCACGGTAAATTTTATTACACCAAAAAACATTGAAGTACAAAGAATGAGGGTGAAGTCCCCCATCTCAGTCCACTCAGGACACTTACATGTGACAAAAAGCAACAAACAAAACCACTATATAAGAATGACAGGCCATCCTTATAACTAATAAAATAAGAATTACTTCCTACAATGACTATTCAAGCGGATATCATACTGATCACAAAATGCTTGCACATTCTCAGGTAAATCATAAACCTAAGCCTCATAGCTATCATAGCAATCCAAATCATCTTCCAAGCCATCTAGAAAGCCTTCACCCGGTATAACATCCGACATGCATACTTCATCCTCATCAGACTCCGTATCTGACATAGATGATTTATGCTTACTCATTGAAGCCTCACTTGCCTTCGTAAATTGCTCCCAAAGACTTCCCTTATCACTTCCTTTTACTTTTGCAGGTACTAATTTAGTATTAGTCGACACCTCCTTAATATTAGGCACCGAATTCTTGGTTTCAACAACACCTTCCATATCATTATTAGTATTAATATCTAGCACCTTATCTTCATCCATAAGCTTCTCAATATTACTTCTTAGCTGACCAAGATCAATGGCATCCTTAAAGTAGCCATTTTCATTAATAGAACCAGAGGAATCATTCATCATCACCTTAGGAGATACATTTGGCTCATTAACAGCCCCATTAACACCCTCCTTGGACACATAAGGTGCGTTAGCATTCGGTTTAGATGTATTTTCCTTATTGGTGATTGGTTTAGACACATGTTGATACACGTGATTAGGTTTAGGAAACCTAAACCTTGTTTTGATTTGGTAGCCTTGTTCACACCCTTTTTCTTGTGTTTAAAACTAGCATCACGTACACCAACCCCCCAGATAACGAATCTGAACTAGCCTTCTTATCCTTAGATGGACAACTATCATCCTCGTGATCAAAATTTTTACATTTAGAACACCGAGGAGGCCACCATTCATATTCGACATCAAGTGTTTCCAAATAGTGTTCATCACCCTTAGGCAGCAGAATAGCAACAACAATTGATCCCATAACATCACATTCAGAAGATAGCTCAATAAGAACCCGTGCATAGGAATTTCAACCCCAAGGATTAAGACACATGTCGCTAGTGCACGCATCCAACATAATAGGTCGTCCCAACTGTGTTGTGATGAAACTTAAACCAGCTTCCGATAATGCTACCACAGGTACATTATGAATCCTAACCCACACCGGTACCCTTGTAATCTCCTCCCTTTTCAACTTGGTACTAGCCGACTAAATATTCAGGAAAATAGGCATGGATCTAATAAACCAAGGTCCACCGTCAAGAGTTTTAACCATTCCTTCATGAGACGAAAACTTGAAAAAGTAGAAACCATTACGAAAAATAACGCGTTCAAATTCATACTTCGCCTAAGCATTTTTGACATAAGCTTCTACAATAGGGAACGCTAATCTGTCACCAATGAAATAACCATACAAAGTATTAGCAAATTTATCACATATGTCATCAGCCACAACAATTGGTATAGCGACATTAGCCCCTAAAACTTTCTCATCATTAGTTAAAACTGATACTTATACCTTTTTGAGAGTAACCTGTTTCAATCTTGAATCATTAGTCCCATCAGCAACACTTACCCCACGTTTGTTAGTACCATCAAGAACCAACCCCAACGTGTCATTAGGATCAGTATTTATAGAACTAGACTTACCATCAGGATTTACTACTTCTTAATGATATATAAACTAGTTTTTTGTGCTCAAATTAATTAGACATTTAAAAAAAATAAACTACATTATTTTATTCAATTAATAGTTTTTCGTCAAAAACTCAGATTCAGATTTGCTGATTAGATTGAGACTTGGAGCTTTGTAACAAACAAACAACACTTAAAACACTTTATTCAAATCAATTTTATAAAAATACTCAACAAGTTAAAACTCCCTTCTTTTTAACTTCGAGTTTAAGTGAGCAAACATAATATATTAATTAGTTACTAGAACTTATAGTCGAATGCAAAGATTTTATAGTTGCTTAATTTTTTTTCTAGACGATATACGTTTTTATTTTTGAGTAAAGAAAGTGTGTCGTTTCTTTACAATATTTAGTTGGGGCATTTTTAAGCGCCTCGCCTAGGGCATTACAAATCTCAGGACCGGCTCTGGTTGTGTTTGGTAAAAGAGTGTTGATAATCAATTATTAATGTTTGTAGACATTCAAAGCGCAACAATAGAAAAACTACTCTACTGCCCTCATGCTTTTATAAAACGCGATTATGACACTCTATCCTATTTACCAGTATACCCCCACTAAAAAGGAGCGAATAAAAAAATATATAATTTAAAACACATGCAAGAAAATCTTTACCGGAAAATGAAGAAGAAGAAAACATGAGAACAAACATGCAAACAGAGGCGATGTATATACCGACAATGTTAGGGTTTTTTTTAACTAGGCTTCTTCAATGTAAT
>BQNB010006489.1:72243-84941 GCA_026074375.1 Tanacetum coccineum | reverse complement strand
ACCATTGACATCTTAAATTTTGAACACATGATTTTAGAAATTAGGTCACAAAGTTCAGGTGTAGATGCTGCAAAGATGATATCATCGACATATATTTGTACCAGAAGTAGTTCCTTTCCGTCTCTACGTATGAACAATGTGGGATCCACTGAACCTTTGGAGAAGTCTTGGGATATCAGGAATGAAGACAACATGTCATACCACGAGCGTGAAGGTAGACGACCATGTTCATATGAGCAGCAAACGCGAGAAAAATCCTTATAGCCTCTAATATTGCAACCGGAGCAAAAGACTCTTCAAAATTAATTCCCTCCTCTTGACGGTAACCACGAGCCACTAACCGAGCTTTGTTCTTTAGTATACCTCCCAGTTTGTCTAGTTTCACTTTGTAGATCCACTTCAAAGTAATAACCATAACTTTATCTGGTCGGGGTACGAGCTCCCATACTTCAAGTCGTTCGAACTCATTGAGTTCTTCTTGCATTTCTTCAATCTAACAGGCTTTAGTCAAAGGATCTTTATACGTCTTGGGTTCAACAACAGTGAGGAAAGCATCATAGTAACTTAAAAGAGCTTGCTCATGTAATTGCAGCCGTGTGGAAACTGGTCTAGCGAGTTCACCGATTATATTTTCAAGTGGATGATCCTTAGTCCATTTGTTATTGTGTTCAAAAATTTGGTGATCAGGATGCATAATTATATGAATAGAATCCAACGATAAGGATTGATCAGAAGAAACTTCTGGAATTAAGATACCAAAGTACGGATCATTACCCATATGTGCAACTTCAATATCATGATTGTCTTCTTCAACATCGTTAGGAATGACAGGAGGTTGTGTATCGGGTGTTGTTTGAAATTTACTTGGTGATGGTGCATCTTAGTCAACTGTAGTTGAGGAAGGTGAACCGGTTAATACAGCAGGTTCTGGAGCTGCTACTTCATCAATTAGAGCAACGACTTCAGGGGCTGGGTGATCAACACTAGGTGGAGGATTGAGTAATTCGTCGAACAACGGTTGAAACAACATATCCCAGTCAGTTCTTGAAGGTGGTACAAACGGTGTTGAAGAAGGAGGGTTTGGCACGAGTCCTGAAATGATTGTTGCAGGAGTCATTTCATGAAGTGCGGGTCCTGAAATGCTGTGTTCAGAAGCCATCGCAGTCAGCTCATCAAAATCTACATGAATTGTCTCAATGATTCATCTGGTATGTCGGTTGTAAATTCAAAATGCTTTCTTTGTGGGTGCATAACCAATGAAAATACCAATATCATCCTTTGGTTGTAACTTGCCCAGATTCTCACTATCATTTGTTGGATAGCAAAGTGTACCAAATACATGGAAGAAAGATAAGTCAGGAAGTTTGTCATGTAAAAGCTCATATGGTGTTTTGCCGTGATGAAGGCGTATGATGGAACGATTTTGGGTGTAGCATGCGGTAGCCACTGCTTCAGCCCATAGAAATAATGGAGCTTTTGCATAAATCAACATTGTGCGAGCAGCTTCAATTAGCGTATGATTCTGTCTTTCAACGACACCATTTTGCTGTGGAGAGCGAGCTACAAATGTTTCGTGAGAGATACCAACCTTCTCATAATATTCACGCAATGTTTGATTAACAAATTCAGTTCCATTATCTGTTCTGATGCGTCGGACAGGTACTTTAAGTCGCAGTTGGATCATCTTGAGAAACTTGATTATGAAATCTGGAGCTTCATCTTTTGACCTTAAGAACTTAACCCATGTGAATCATGAGTAATCATCGACAATGACGAGGATGTACTTCTTTCCATTAACACTTGCGACACGCATTGGTCCACAAAGATCCATGTGTAACAGATAGAGTTTTTCTTGATTGGTGTCTTCAGATTTAGGTTTGTGGGGTTTCTTCTTGCTCTTACCCATTGCACATGCAGAACACAGATGGTCCTTTTCAAATTTAAGCTTAGGGAGACCTCGAACAAGACCATGTCTAGCTAAATGGTTGATTGCACCAAAGTTTAGATGAGACAAACATCGGTGCCATAGCCAGGACTTAGTCTTTGAGGCCTTTGACAAGAGACAAATGGGAGAGGACGCCATCATGTCTCTAAGAGACAGAGTATACAGATTGTTGCCTCAAGATCCAGTCAATAAATCAACACCTTCTAAATTACGAATGAAGCAGGTGTGTTGACGAAAAGCAACCTCAAGGTTCGAATCACAAAACTGCCCAACGGAGAATAAGTTGTGTCCAAGTCCTTCCACATAGTAAACCCTTGATATCGTAACATTCCCAATCTGATAATCACCATATCCTAAAATCTTTGCCACATGATCATTTCCGAATTTGACTGTACCAAAAAATTTGTTGATGAAATTGGTGAGCTGAGAGCGATCTCCGATCATATGCTTAGATCAGCCAGAGTCCAAATACTAGAGGACAATTTGGATGACCTGCATTCATTAAGAGAGGAAGATGGAACATCAGAAATTATTGATCCCCAAGATTTACTGGGTTCCTTTTTGTTAGCAGATACAGATTAAAGAACCTTAGATTTGCTAATAGGAACATTAGTTTTAGAGTTCCTAGGTTTCCATGAATAGACCAATGTTACAACAGGTTTAGATGTTTCATTATCTAGAACAACTGGTTTCCTAAGGGGCGCTTCAGTAGTAGTGGTAATCCTAGTTAAAGGGCACGTATTTCCTATGATAGTTTGTTTGTTTCTTAGCAGATTTAAATTTTGCACGAGCATTCACATTATTGATATAATCAAGAACACACAAATCATGATTATCAGAAAGCATGCAACCATTACACTTAACACATTTAAGTTCAGAATTAGCATTAAGCTTGGAATGCTGCACATGAGCAGTTCCTTTAGGTGCAACAACATGATCTTTATTTTTCAAACTAGATTTAACTTTCCTAGGGTGGGCTTATACTTTATTCTTCTGAGTACTACTTGGTGTTTACCGATTCTTATCTTTCTTTGTATTACCTGAAGGTTGTGATCTGCTAGCACTAGTAGATGGTCTTACTCCTGTAGAAGACAACATAGGTTTGTTAGAAACTAGGTTTGATGTAGAGGCTGTTTTGGTGATTGTGTATCCTGAGGATGTGATGGGCTTAGTGAATCTAACTCTTTTGTCCTTATTCTTTGGGGTCACATCCACTAATTTTCCATCAAAATTGTTGACACTCGGGCATGTTTTACTGATGTGTGTAAGCAACTCCTGAATTAGTTTAGCATACCTACAAGCAGATTTTAAGGAATGATCTAGTGTATATTTTGATTTAACATGTTCAACTAGATCCCTAAGAACTGCAGCTTCTTCTTGAGTGTGCTTAATATAGGCAGAGTGAGCTATCTTTTTATTCAACAATTTAGGGGTTATTGGTTCCACATTAATCTTAAGCATTTCTGGATCACTAGGGTATTTTGTAACATCGTTATCAACTAGATCCGCAATTCATAACTTGAGGTGTAATTACCAAAACTTTCTTGAAGACACGCCATTTTAAATTCATAATTTCTAAATCCTTTAGATTGACTTGATTAGTTATGTCAGCACTTATTCTTTTGTTTGAACACGAGTGAGTTTTTACAATCGAGTCTATAGTTGCTAATGGTCTGTTTCAATTGCTCTTCTCATCAATAAGCTTTGTCACCCTATGATCCAATTCATTAATTTATGGTTTTAAATCTCTTCTAAGTCCTTGTTTGATCTTATTCTTATCACTTATTTCACTAAGAGATTTAATTTTCTCTTTGTAACTTCTTTATGACCTTTGTCTTTCTCTTGGGACTGAGCATTCAATTCATTTTTATTCAACATGATCAAAACTTGTAGCACTTTGATTTTAAATTAGAATTGTCCCTTTGTGAAAAAAAGTTTCCTATTAGTTGAGTATCAACTTCTAACGAAATGCAATGTTTTTCAAGAGTGGTAAACCTTTTGAACAGTTTATCGTAAATCTCTTTTTCAACAAAATCCTTTTGAAGCTCAGTCTCAAGTTTGAGACACTTTTCACATTCATGCACATTCACAAAGGCAAAATCCATAGAGGAATTTACAATCAAGTTCACAATATCTTTGCTCATCACTTGTTCCAAGAGTCGTTCATTTTCGTTTAAAGCTTGATTCATTTTAACTTCAAATGTTTTTGACTCTACACGATGTTGTTCCACAGCCTGTTCCATTTGATAGAAGACATTTTGGACTTCAGCAAGTTCATCAACCAATTGTTGGTTGAATGTACTAAATAAGTCCTTCAGAGCTTTTACAAATGGAATTATTTCATCCCTAAAACAAGCTTTTGTATGTTCGTAATTTTTGAAACCCTAAAGTGCCCTCAATGGTAGCTGTAGGCGTGGTTTTTCTTTGACTACCACATCTTAGTTAGCATGATGGTATTTAAGTCTTTTCAAACTCGTATTTAACCTTGATGACTTTTGGAAGTTCTTTAGGAACCTCAACATTGGTGGGTCTATCAGAAAGATCGGGTCTAAGAAAAACTACAGAGTTTGCGACCAAATGGCCTTGTCAACAGATAATTCAGTTGTGGACAAACCGTGTTCAAAATCGTATAAAGTTTATTAAGAGCAGGCATTATTGTTGGTGTGTATCAATTTGTTTTATCTTTTCTTGCATCATATTATACTTATGTTTTAAAATGTTTTTGATCGGACTCTCTTCAGAATGTGTTAAGGTCTCTTTTGAGTCAGGGATCAATATGGGATTGTTTTCCTGGAATTATATCACCAACATATTGCATAGGTTCACCAATGCTGAAGCTTTCTCTCAGATAGATAGGATTTTGAAAACCTAGAGCTGTGTTTAGTGGTATTATCATAGAAAATTGAGGTTTCGGGTCAACATGTAAACGTTTGTGCAGATTGATCTCTTTTAAAAATGATATTATCTAGGTGTTTGATCTGCTTTTCTAAGGCTATTTCCCTATCAAGGTTTCTAGATTCTTCTTTCTTAAAATCATTTTTGAGAAGTGTAACCGTTTGCAATAAAGATTCCTTTTCTTTTAAATGTTCTGAAGAGGTTAGTTTAAGTATATTCTATCTTACTGGACTGTGCACATGAATCTAAAATGTTATCTTGACTCTTTAAATCAACGTTTTGTCCTTCTTTCAACACTTTGACTTGTTCCTTATATCTTTCAAGCTCAGCAGTTAAAGTATCATTGACACTTTTATTTTCCAGATTCGTCTTGGTACAATGAACTACTTGGGTTTTTAGTTGTTCAATCATAGATAATATCAAATCATCTTGTTGTGCAGAAGAGTTAGAATTTTGAACAGCTACCTGTTGTGATTCAATCAGATACTAAGAATAAGGAATGATATTGCTATCACTGGTTATTTCAGTCTCTGAATGGTTCACAACATTTGACTGTTTAGAAGACGGCATAGCCTGCACAACTTGATTAGTCATATCATTATTCACATTATCATGATTGTGTACCTCAGAAAGAGCGTCTGAACCATAGTGAGATAAATTCGCCATGAGAGCAACTTTGGCAGTGTTAAGTTTATCACAATCAGAGTCATATGCATCCAAATCATCAGTTTGATAAGCAGCATTGTGAGTTATGACAGTCTGTGTGGCTTGACCTTCTAGAATTCCTGGATCTACTAAAAATGCGAGTTCCTCCTCATGTAAAATTTAACCCCTTGCTTGAGCTTAAACCAACAACACTTTATCTTTAAACCACGAATCATCCCGTTTCCTCTTTAGTTTGTTGCACTGTTTGGACATGTGGCCTTCCCCTTTGCAGTTGTAGCAAATAACCGTTCTTTGTTTTCCAGAATTTTTTCCACTTGCTCCCAGAGTATAAGTCCTTGAAGTGCATGAAGCTACAGAAGTTTGTCTCCCCTGAATTGGTTGTAATGTTACTCTTCCATTATTAATGGTAGCTTGTTGCCTAGGGTTTGACGAGTTTCTCAGCTGGTTATTGGTAGTGAGATAACGGGAAGTGACGACAGCAGTCAAAAACGACATCATGTGATTGATGGCATCAATGAGATCATCACCTTTCTAGAACACTAGAACAATTAAACCTGATTCTTGTTGGGAAAATTCAGATTGTTGATTAACTGAGGGAGGATATTCCAATTGAGGTATAGATGATGATGGAGAATAGATGTTGTGGTGAATTGATGACTGATAATCATTGGATGGATAAGTGATTGAAAGAGGTGTTGATGATTGATGAGTTGAGTATTGTTGAGACTGATAAGGTGAACCATACTGTGGAGACTGATATGATGAAACTTGTGGTTGAAATTGAGTGTTTTGGTGTGAATTTTGATGAGTTTGATAAGGAGACTGGGTCATCTGATGAGTTGCAACCAAAGCAAGCGGATCTGAATTGCGTTCATGCATTAAACGAACCTCATTTGCATGAAATTCATGTTGTCCCAAATAAGCATGAAGCTGATCGATGTTAGTTGTGTGCAAATCTCGAACCAGTTTGACATCTGTCACAAATTTGCTCCATTCAGGAGGAAGGGTATTCAAAAACTTTGTGTTCACTTGAAATTGTTCCAGTTTCATGTTGTAAATGTTCATGTCATTGAGTAGCAGTGAAAATCTCAAGTAGAATTCACGAAGTGATTCCCCCTTCTTATAAGCAAACTTATCGAATTCATCATAAAGCTTACACTCCCTTTCCTGTTTCGTCAATGAAGTTCCTTGCATGAGAAGTTGAATTCTTTCCCAAAGTTCCTTGGCGACTTTATGATTGCTAACCAATGCATAGACTTCAGGTGGTAGTCCTTGGAGAATGATATTAGTTGCCTTGATATCACAATCAGCTTGAAGTGCTTCTGTAGCAGATAACTCAGAATATTTCTTTGGCCTTGTAACTCCATTTTCCACAATTGAAGGCCAAATGAGTGGACCACTTTCAACGGATTCAAGGATCATTCGTCCATTTTGTCTATTCAGCATGTATAGTTCCATTATGCTTTTCCAAGAATCATACATATCCTTTTCCAGCATTGGTGGACGATTGTCAGCACCCGAAAGAATTGCTTTGTCAGCTAGAGTCGTCATTGAGAAATTTGTATGTTAAAAGATTACTTGGTTGATCGAACGGTGGTAGAAAGAAATTGTGTTTAATTAAGTTGCCTTTTAAGTGTTTAAATCCTTAAACTACACGGGATTTTACAATTCTTGACAAAACCGGGAAAAACAAGTTAATGTTTCACGGGATTTTACAAGTCAAAGAAATAAACCGTATAATTTAGAAAAATGAGTTGTTCGGTTTCCCTTAATGGAATTAGGGTTGTTCGGTTTCAACTGAGTTGAGTTGTTCGGTTTCAACTAAACTAGGGTTGTTCGGTTTCAACTGAGTTCAAGTTGTTCGGTTTCAACTAAATTTCAAGTTGTTCGGTTTCAACTAAACCAAGTTGTTCGGTTTCAACTGAGGTCAAGTTGTTCGGTTTGCACTGCAGTTGGGTTGTTCGGTTGCAACTAAACCAAGTTGTTCGACTTCGAGTTGTTCGACTCAGGTTGTTCGACTTGAGTTGTTCGACTCAGTTGTTCGACTTGAGTTGTTCGACTCAGGTTGTTCGACTTTGTCGAACAGTTATTCGACTTGAGTTGTTTGACTCAGTTGTTGACTTCACCTACTACGAAACCCAAAAAACTTAAAACCAAAAGACACCTTCTTTTTATGGATTGTTTTTGCAAAAAACTTGTCAACTAGTGTTACTAAACTATAAGGAAAAAGAAAATAAAAACTTTAAGGTTTTAAGCCAAAAATTTTAAAATCAAGATTTTGTTCTTTTATAAGAATTTTCGAACCTAAAAGATATTTTTCTTGATTATAGTTTGTTACCCTATATCATAAAGATATAGATCAGATTTACAAGGTTAAATAAACCTTTTGTGTACAAATAGTTTGGAATCAAAAGAAAAAATAAAGGACGGATTTTGAAATGAAACAAACGAACAAAAGAAAGCTTAAACACAAAACTAAACACACACTCTGGACTTCTTGATCCATTGAAGAATACAAGTAATCTTTGATATGAGATGGGAAGAAACTTAGTGAGAGAGAGTGAAAGGAAGGATGTATTCTAGAGAGAGAAAGTAAGAAACATGTAATTCATAAGTGAAATGAGATACCAAAAACAATCAACACCACTTCCAAAGATGGAGGGGTATTATAATGAGATGTGGGTGCATGGGACTGATAGGCTTGCTTTAGCTTGGGCCATTTTAGATTACTTTACTTGACATATGATTAACTACGGGCTAAGACTAATACATATTGGAAGTGACTGATACTTTTCGTGTTTCTAACATGTTCGACACCCTACTTACCGCAAAGCTACATCTTGACCGGGTACTCTGCCCGTTAAAGTGTTGTCTTTAGGTTAGTCGGCTAAATATAAATGTAAAACCTGGTAATCATAAATAACACCTATACAATGACACATCACCAATTCATTTAAATAAGGAGACTACGAATCATCCTACTTATACACTTTTAACATAACACTACAACTTCTATTACATATTTTAACTTTCAACTTTTTTTGTACTTTACATTTATCGCCCATTATTCTTTCACTTTTCCTTACGTTACATTTTTTTTACCTCTTTTAGCCTTGGATCCAGATCATTATCACATTCCCTTAAATGGACTTTAACTATACCCTTACGGTACCATTAACGTTCACTTTACACTTTAGCATTCTTAGGATATCCCGAAGGATACCATTACATTAGGCTATCCTGAAGGATAACATTACATTAGGCTATCCCGAAGGATACCATTACATTACACACTGGATCCAAGCTATGTTTAAATTTATCATTCTTTACTCCTTTTGTCATTTACGCACTTTTCTAATCATATACTTTCCATTTCCCTTTTTTTACTTAAGCCATTTCATAACATTTTCATTTTCCATATTTTCATTTCCTTGGACAAGATCTATATGCAGCTTGTCAGTTTCAAGTTTTACATATTTTATATGCATTCTCACAATGCACTTATCATTCCCTCGTCAACCCTATGTTGACCTCATGATCAATTTTATACCAACACTTTCTTTTAGTCCATTAAACTTTTCACGTATATAAACCTCATTTTTTAACATTCATTCATTTGGTTTACTTTAAGATACACTCATTTATCCATTTTACTTATCATGCGTCTCTTTCATATATCAACTAGATTACACTCATTCTTTATCATTCATATACGTCTCATATTTATTCACGTCATACCATCACATTATACTTTATTACGTTTTCTACATTATATGACTTATCATACTTCAACTCTTTATTGGTAATTCATATAAACACTTACCCTCAATGCAATACTTCTTCATTAAGCAACTTTTTCATAATTCAAACATCTTCACATTATCTAGCTCATACTTACATACTTTCTTCATTACTTATTAACATGCAATCCCATGCAATTATCTTAGCTCAAGCATTTCTTGAACTCATACTATCATACACATCTTACCTCACTTACATATTTAAATAATCTACTATAGACCTTGCATTACATAAACATATACTTATATACTTAACACTTCTCCAATAAGTGTTTCACCTTCTTAACCACATTCATAATCTTTTATTCTATGGAAAAAATAACATATATCATTTTTAAGTCATGCTTCATCAAATATGCAATCTTAAGCATCTTACTTAACTCATACTTCTTATAATATCATACCTTCTCATATTTATATAACACTTAGACATATAAATAACTTTCTTATACTTACATCACATAATTACATCAACACTTTCAATTAAAGCTTTTCTAACAAGCGTTTAACATTCTAATCAAAGTCATATAATTAATGACCAATCCACATTGCATAATCATTAATATGTCTAAACATCATCATTCTATTTGCCACAATCACTTAACTACCTTATAACTAAGGCATTCACATTCTTTGTTACTTAACTTATGGAATACGCATCTACGAATGGTCTAAGCTTAGGCAACCTATAATGAAAACCTACTTCTCTAAGACCGAAGCTCTAATACCAAGTTGAAACGCCCCTTTCTAGACTCTAACTTTGACCATAAATAAAAACTTTTTTGCGGAAACGACTTGACCTTGTGTCCTTTTTAATAAGATGACTAAAATACATAACCATTCTTATTTTGAAAGTATCATCAACATAAATTAGACTTCATTAGCTTTCTAACGATATAAGGCACGACTTTTAACTCTTTACGGTTTCGTTTTTACTAAAACAAGAATAGACAAAAACTGTGACCACTGAGACATAGATACGCCATATTCATGAAATGGATATTCCGTATCCATCCCAAACCTTCAATACGCCATATTCAAACCCATGGATACCCCGTATTGGACCATCAGACCCAGAATCTGTAAAAACATGCACACAAAAGCCCTTTCTACCCAAAACCTTACTTCCAAGACTCAATACTTTACAAAGACTTCCAAAACCCATTACATATCATAATAAATCATTTTCATAAACCTTTATGGTCTAAACGACCCTTAAACACGTACCTTACGGGGTTGCCAAACACCCAGTTTTGACCCATTTTACACAAGACTTCATATTCTAAAACAATACATAAGTGTATAATACAAATACACTCTTGACACCTTAAAAGACTATTATAAAACACATTACTTCAACCTTAGGGGTTCAACATTGATTGAGCTCGGTATTTTACTTAACTACTTGCATACGTATAGTACAACATTTCCATCATCTGGGCTTCCACGTCTATACATTAATCCACACATTACCTTTTTCACATTAAACCTACAAAACATTGCAAGCTTTCGCTTAGTAAGTAAACGACAATAACATGATATTATATATCATGAATCACATAACCATCATTCACAATCACTTGTACATAACACATAATCCAATTATTATTCAAACACATAATTAGTCTTAACATACCTTAGATTGGTCACAATTAGCTTAACCACAACCTTGGCTAGTTTGCCAACTAGCACTTAACTAATCCTTAATCCAATAATTATAAGTCAAAGCCTCTTAAACCTTTATTATCACATTCCACATAACACATATATGATACAATCAACATAATCTCATATTAAAACCGATTTACTTACCTTGAATCCAAGCTAATAATCACCAAGAACATTATCATCATCAAAACCTATTTTCACATAAAAATCCATATCAATAACAAGGGTTTATACAACCCATAACTTACCCAATTCCCATCCTTAATCATCATATGATCATATCTTGATCATATGATGAATACTTCTAATTACTTTACATTTAATCAATTAACCCTAACCCATAACCATTAATACCTTAATACTTGGTTTAGAAACCTATTTACCTAAAACCCCTAATTTGGGTATATGAACCCTAATTTATAATTCTTTAATTCATCTTAGAAGAGCTTACTTACCTTGTTGGATTATCATTAGACTTAACCCTTGAATTGTCACCCTTTAATCCCTCACAAGATCATTAAGCTAATCCTTTCTCTTTTCTCTCTCTTTTTCTAAAGCGACACACACACATCTCTCCTGTAACTTTTAGAATGATATGGAAAAGTCTAGTGGCTGAGATATTTTAAGTGAAAGTGGTGACTCATCAAAAAGGGTAGTTTAGTCATTTGTTTTGGCCGACTCAACCAATACTCCGTATCCATACCCATGGATACGTCGTATCCAAACTAGGCTACCAATACTCCATATTCATTAACCTCGATATGCCATATTCACTTCTTATATCAATACGCCGTATACATCCTTACCAATACGTCGTATTGGTTCTGACAGACAATAACTTAAGTCCCTTAGCACATTTAGGCTACTAAAGTCATAGTTAGACTTACCTAATGGCCTTTTCGTAATTAAATACTTAAAACCCGGTTTTGGGGTATTACATCAACCCCACTTCTAATTTCCATAATGAAGATCTATCTACTGATCTCAAAGAGTCATTCTTCATCAATCAAGTTGTGTGTCATGTTATATTGAGAGCATTAAAAAAGTTTGGAAAAATATATTGTATTAGATAATATATTTAAGGATATATCTACCTTTGTTAGATCTTGGTGTAATGCTTGGCACCTAGTAAAGGGTAAGCATTATGAAGGTTTTGTTCCTCCATATTAGGACAAGGTATTTAGCTTAGTGTTGGGATTTATGTTTTTCTAACTTAGTACCGATAGTATTAATAGTTAGTACTGATAGTTATAGTTAGTACTGACAGTACAAAGTGTTAAGTACTGATCAGTTAGTTAGTACCGATAGTAGATATAAGTTAGTACCGTTTAAGAGATATGTATGAGATATTTTAGGAAAAGATATGTACGCATTTTGTAAGCCTGTTAGGGTTTATCCTTGGTCTATAAAAGGATCCCTCTTGGCATAGTTAGAGATACGAGCTCAAGATATCTCATACAAATCATATCTTAATAGTTAGTAATCTGTAATCACTCAAAGCGGATTAATAGAAATTATTATTTAGTTTTTCATTGTTCTTCTTAGTACTTGTGTTAAGATTCCGCATTAACACATAGTATTCATAGTCATTGTTTCTACATAGTCAACTGTATTTATATATCTTGGCTATCATCCTTAATAGGCTGCAGAGATCTATTTAGTTAGGGACTCACAAGTGGTATCAGAGCCTGTGAGAAACTCTGAGTAAGAAGAACAAACAAATC
>BQNB010006489.1:0-65377 GCA_026074375.1 Tanacetum coccineum | reverse complement strand
TACATTAAGTGGAACAAAAAAAAGTTCACGTACCAACATGGAACAAAACTGAAAGTACGTTGCTATTGTACGGCTAAAATCCTATATATATATATATATATATATGTATATAATGATGATGATAGATATATATGCAAGACACTTATTGGGAAACAAATCATGTATGTTTTAGGTATATGCACTCTAAAGTGTGGCACTAAAGACAACAAAAAAAATGATGAATGCTTAAGACATGGAAATGTTTAGGAACCAATGATAAGATTCGACCGACGCATGCTTAAGGGCTAAGACTCGATCAACACGTTCCTTATGGTATCATTATCTAACCAAGATAATGATGTGTATTTTAATAGACTAATGGTTGTATTGAGAGATTCCTAAATCCTCAAGGTTTCTTTGTTAAGCATTATGTATGCTTTTCATGTTTGGGGTGTTTAAGGATAAACATTATCGTAAGACTTTAGGTCGAACTAAATGTTGATGATAAGGATGATTTGTTGAGGAAACATAAATGAAGAAGGATGAGCGTTAATGGAAAGGGAAGGTGTTGACTATAGGTTTGTTGGGTGTTTGGTAGGTTTGGAGAGTAAAGTGATGAGAGAATATTGTTTTGTTGTTGGGAGAGATGTATGGCTAAGAGGTTTGACAGGTCTTGTAGTTGATTAATGTCATCAACTAGGCTTTCTCTACTTGGAGATGGAGGTGGTGTGTGTTGAGTTTGGTTGTCACTTTGAGGTAGAGATTGAGTGTGAGTAACATGTGAATTGATGGTTGTTAATGTTGATGAACAAATGTGAAAATGTGAAAATGGTAGAAGAAAAGTGAAAGACACAACATTGTGATGACTCAACAAGTGGAGTAATGGGTGAGAGTGAGAGGTTTATTTCCATTGAGTTGGGTGCTTGAGTTAGAGGTGGTGGAGGAACTCTAGGAGGATTTGACAATGGAGGGTTTAGGTAGCCATTTGTGGAAAGAGATGATGAAAGAATTGGTGATTTTGGTGTGTAGTCAATTGAAGAGGATGAGGTATCTTTAGTAGATGGAGTTTTAGAGGGTGCATTTGGAGCACTAGGAGATGATTCGTGAAGCTTAGGTGATGGGTTTATAGTGTCTTCATTTGTCATGTCAATGAAGAGTTATTTTGGTGGTATGATGGTGATTTGTGGTTTCTTTGATAGTTGAATATCATCTTTGTGTTCTTCACTTGCTCAAAAGCGGAAATGAACAAATGAAAGACACGATATTGTGATGACTCAACAACACTTTGAAAATTTAATATCTTCTTTGTGTTCTTCACTTTGTTAAACAATGGAAATGATTTGATGAGACGCATTTCATTACAAAATTCATTTGAATTTGACAACATAGGCACACATACTTATGAGTGTCGGGATATAAGGATGAGACGCATTTCATTACAAAATTCAAGTTCTTTTGAAAACATAGACACACATGCTTATGAGTGTCGAGATATAAGGATGAGACGCATTTCATTACGAAATTCACTTGTGGGGAATGGTTGCATGGTGAATCTTCTTGTGAAAGTGACAAGTGGATGAATCGAAGTTGATAGTAGTAAGGATGATTTGGTTTTTCATTTCACTTTTGGTGATTTGGGGATGTACTAGAACTAGTGATCACTAACAAGAGTGAATAAAAGTTATGAGGTTTGAGTGTATGGTAGAAGTGTATCTTGTGGTTTCTAGTGAATAATAATCACCTATGTGAGTTCTTGAGAGTGTTTGGTTAAAGGATATATGTGAAGATGTGTGTTTTCCCTTACCTTTTAATTCGTGCTCATCCAGACATAAGTTTGTGGAATAAAAAGAATAAATGAAGAGAAATAAAGACGGAAGCGATGAGCTTGACAATTTCATGATGGATGACGGTTAGCATACGATGAACTTCATCCGCGAAGTTATGTAGCTCTTCTCGAATATTGCGATTGTTCGTAGAACAATCACACAACGAGGTACGGGGTTGTCTTAAAGATGGTAACAGAAATGTGGACGAAATATATTAACCATCTATATAATAATAGAGGCATGATTAAGGTTTTTTGTGAAACGACTTAGACATGAACCATAAGTGACATTTTAATTTGCATTTCGCGAATTAAAAATGCTTAAACATTTCGGATGAAATGATTAAGTTGTCGAGATTTATCGGAATGTATTTAATAGTAACAAGACTATGATGTTGTCTAGTTTGAGTGGTTTGGTGAGGATGCCAACGATGTTGTCTAGATTGACTAAGGAAAAGCCTAATTTCTACGTGCTTAGTGTGTACTCCTAATGAGATACAAAGTTTATCGATGTATACTATCATTAGGCATATTTAGGAAGAGCCATTTAATCAAATTAGAGAATGAATATGAGACTATCACTAGTGGTGCTCAATTCAGGCTAAACACGACCATTTTTACAGGTTATACACCGAACCCAACTTCACTCTTGGAAGCAATTCAACCGTTAGGTCAAATTGAATTTCTAGTGCAATAGATTCTCTAGTAGTCATTCTCATGTTAGACAAAATAGAATTCTTATATTTTCCTAATGAAGTGTAGCAAAGATAAAATTTGTATTATCTTTTCATAGAGGACCTAACATGACTCAACTAACATACTTTAATTCCGGTTCGCATAATCCTAATCAAGATGTGTGGAATTCCAAGATAAGCGTAAGCAAGATGTTTTAATCTTTTGTTCAAGATCTATAGGTTGTTTGATTTCGATTACATATTGCTTGACTTAATGGATGTCTTATATTTAGTCATCTTACATGTGTAGTTGTCACATGTGATATTTAACGTGTTTGGTTTTTCGAAAGCCAAGAGATGTGTTTATTTAATATGTTGTAACACCCCCAAAAATGTGTCGCAGCGGAAATGTGTCCGGGGGGTTACATCATAATACAACAGCACAAGATACAAGAGAACGACCTCTAAATGTGTCGTTTGAAAAGTAATCTCGTTGATTTTCTTGAAATTGATATAACATTTGTCCCATAATTGCATCACAATGAAAAGCTTGAAAGCAATACAACGAGATCTGATCATTTGTATGCAAGTAGAAATTCATGAATGAAATCTTGTCAAATTTAGACTCCAATGCACATCAAGTAAGCCAAGCATCTAATTTACCTGAGAAAAACATGCTTAAAACGGTCAACATAAAGTTGGTGAGTTCATAGGTTAGTTAAAGTATAATGTATTTGTCCAATGTGTCATCACAGTACCATGTAAAACGTTTAGTGACTACTGTCTCTACAGTATCATAAAATGATTTAAAATGTTGGATCAAAGATTTGTAATGCATGCCTGACGTATTTCAATCCTTAAATAGTCCTCAAAGCTGAATGCATAAATGTTGACATCAAAGTTTTGTAAAGTATGCCTAACTATTTCAATCCTTAAATAGTCACAAAATGTATGAATATATGTTCAAATCCAAGATTTGTAATGTATGCATGACCATTGTATCCAATACAATAGTCACCATTTGTGATTATGATTACACACCTAAGTTCATGAAACTGTGACGTAGACTTGTTTGTATGCCACTTTATTCAAGGCACAGTAAGAATGTACCCATCGTAGGTTGTCCCCTCCAAAAACACCCGGGCAGTAATAAAAATATTCATGTGTATGTGATTGTTGGCCCCGCAGGCGCCAGTCAAATCGTGATCTGACATGGTATAACGTTCGTTCCCGGTGATAGTTAGTCACCCGAACGGGGATTGTCAATCCCAAATAGATCTATCTTATAACATTCGCGCTTACCCTCCGAGTAATTAACAGTTCATGCAACTTAAGCTAATCCATAATCATTAGAATGAAATCCAAGTTGTAGTATCCATAAGTGAAAACTAGTGATGTATTTGTGACCAAAAATGAAGCCAAGTAATGTATCCCATAGCGAGCTATGTAAATGAGTATGTAAACCAATTTGTAATCAATCATGTAAATGCATTTGCAAACAAGCATGTTCTCACTCCAAAAATATATGTAAAACAAGTAAAACATGGGGCTATAAACTCACCTTGATGTTGAAGAACAATTGACATATATGCATCTAATATGCACAACACAAACGGAAGACGAAGCGGCTCGATCAAGAAGATGCAATTTATCTCAACGACTATGGCCCACTAGATTCGGATGATGTGTTTGGGTTTTCCGATGGATAAGTACATCAACGTGACACGTTGATAAAAGATTTAGATTTAAAGTTGTAATAGTTTGGTGGTTGGTTGGTTAAATAAATAAATCAAAAAGTAAACGCAAGGTGAGTAATATATTCCGTATATATTACATAATGAAAAATGACCAAGTATATAATTCATACCGTGAATTATATAACAAGATACACAACCAAAAGAATAACTTGAAGAGTATATAGTGCACGACATGTGTTACCTCTAAAAGGTGACAATTTAAAATAAAATTGTCTAATTATATAATACTTTCCAAGTATTATATAATAAGGATGATAAAAATAAATGAAACTAAATAATTCGACACGCGCCCGGATATCCTCAAATGATTTAGTAGAAAGTTTCTTTATGAAAATAAACGCACGTGTTAAAGTTGTGGAGTAGATTGATAAAATCTCTGAAAATTATAGCTTACGTTTGATTATCGGGTCTTCACGATTAAACATTTCTTAAGACATTTCAAGATAATAAATAAAGCAGGTTTGTAAAAACTTACTAAGTGTAGCAATTTATAAAATTGTCGGCATGACCTATTTGTTTATGTAACGTTTTCCATATTAACAAAAGCTAATTATTTTCCCTCAATTAAATCAATCCATGATGCAAACCCAAACCTAAATACTCCCAAATATGTTATTGACCACCAACCCAAACACACTCGAAGGTTGTTAAACACCAAAAACAAATATAATAAACAACACTTTTATTTAACCATTAAACCACCATTAAATCCTGTTTTTATATTTATAAAATCTTATGATATTTTTATTAGTCGATTTATATAAATCAAAACACCCTAAAGGTTGTTTCTGCTCACCTAAACACGCCCTTATACATTTTCTCTCACCCAAACACGCCCTTATACGAAACTGCTACCTCAAACGCACCCCTTGGTGCTTCTCTTAAACCAAACGCACCCTTATGATGCTTTATGCACAACCAAACGCTCCTGTATGGTTTTTCTGCACAACCAAACACTCCTATATGGTTTTTCTGCACAACCAAACACTCCTGTATGGTTTTTCTGCACAACCAAACACACCCTTTGGGTGTTTCCTGTTATCCCAAACGCACCCTTACGGTTCTCTTGCTCACCCAAACACGCTCCTAGCTGTTAAACAACCAACCAAACGCTCCCTTGCAGCGTTTCGGCTAAACCAAACGCATCCTATGGCTGTCATAACCCAACCGCACCCTTGGTGTCTATTTTAACCCAACCAAACACCCTCACGGCTGCTAACAACAACCAAACGCACCCTTGGCTGTTTATAAAAACCAAACGAACCCTAGGCGATGAGTAAAACAAACAAACGTACCCTTGGTGCGGAATGAAACATGCAAACGCACCCTTATTGGTATTTTATCAAACCCAACGCACCCTATGTGGGTGACAGAAAAACCAACGCACCTTTGGTGCTTTTATTGAGAACCAAACGCACCCTCTTGTTGGGTTTGTTTCAAACCCTAAACCGAACGCACCCTTGGTGCTGATAAACCCACACGCACCAACGCACCCTAAATACTGAAAACCAAACACACCCTTACTGTGGTGGTTGTGATGCGATGGCAGTGGTGGTGTGACGTGGTGGTGATGGGTGTGATGATGGTGGCGTTGGTGGTACGAGATGGAGGAGATGAAGATGGGGTGGCTGAGATGGAGATGACGTGATGATGATGGTGGTGAGGTGGTGCGGCTGTGATGATGGTGGCAGCCATGGTGGTTGTGGGGATGGTGCGTGGCGGCGAGTGAGGTAGTAGATCGGGTAGATCGGAGGTAGATCTACCTTTTTATAAATTTTGGGTGATGGCCGACGGTGATGGCCGACGGTGACGGCGGTGGCCAAAAGTTTGTCGGAAAATATGGCGGCGGTTGGGTGGTGGCCGGATTATTTTTCCGATGGCTGGGCTTTGGAGAGGAGGGGGAAACATTTTTTATATATGTGTGTGTGTTTTTATAACAAATGAGGGTGATTTGGGGTTTATATACCCAAAAGCTTCAAAAAAAGTGACAAGAGCCTAATAGTTGAGGGGTCATTGTGAAAAATTTTAATGTAGTTTTGATAACTATCGGTTCGGGACTCGTTTGAGCGACTTAACGGATGATTCAAAACTCGAAACTTGCGCCATTGCGTTCGGAATAATTTTCCTCACAAAATGAGTATCCATATGACTATTATTTTATAGATCTTTTATAAAAATTTCTTTAAAATAGTTATTATTTATTTGTGTATTCCTGACGAACTTTGTCCGTAATATGAGCTCTAAATTAAATAATTGCGTTTTAAATAAACGCTTTTGAATAATATGATAAATAATTTATTAAACATTTTTATTTAATAAAAAGTGATAATTTAATGTAATTATATTATTTTCGCGTCGGTACGCGTTGTTCCCGCTTCTAAAATTTTGCGAGGGTATTTCGGTCATTTTTTGCTTGTTTTCACATTTATCATTACATTATCACATTCACATGAGGGAATGAAGATCTTATATTGTTTGTTTTATCTCATTCACTTGAGGGAATGGATAACTTTATGTTGATCTACTCATCTTTAATCTTGCAACTTGAGGTTGCTAACAAGTTCTTTGAATTAACACGATAATAATTAATTTCACCACGTCCATAATCACGATATCTACATGATCATCGTTATTGAGTCACATTCAGTTGAGTGAATGGAGCAAATTTAGTAAACGGGTTTATCGTGTTTGTTAAAGCATACCCATTGCTTTGTTTAAAGAAACTTATATTAAATCATCGTTCTCGATATATGAGCATATTCGAGGCATTAACCATCTCTGCTATTTTTTGTTATCATTCAGAGGTAATACTCAATATTGTGAAATTGTGCTCATATTTACAAGAATTTCTTGCTTTTGATGGTCAAATCTTTCTTTTAGATTTTGACATACATTTAACGGATCTTTCACCGTTAGATTATTCACTTTTTTAAAATACTCATTGTGATGATGACCAAGAATATCATTGTTTTAGTACACTCTTACAGGGAGGACTTTTTTTTTCTTTTCATTCTTGCCTTTTTTTTGTTAACAATAACTTGAAGTTATTGTACTTTTATTCTATTCAGCATAGTATTATTGATTATAATAGATAGAATATCATAAACATGACTTAAATAGTAAATGATTTATTGATATAATTTAATAATCATTGAAACATTAAAAAGAAATAAATCATAAAATTGAGTTTCAAAATGAATTTGATACTTATAACATGATGTTATATGTAGTTTGTTTTCTTCGAAGGAGATATAAAATAGATCCTTGAGGATAAAAAAATTTCAATATAATAAAATTGAGATTATGTTAAAGCAAGAAAAGAAAAAAAATGCATAAAGATCAATTAAACATGAGTAAATACGAAAACAACATAAAACTATTTTATGTTATTTAATTCTATTAAAGAAATCATGATAGAACTTGAGGTTCTTTGTATACATGTTTTTTTTTTAAACATAACACGGGGTTGTGTTATTGATTCTATTGATTGAATCATGTTAGAACTTGATGTTCTAACATTTTTTTCTTTCTTTAAATAACTATGATATTATGTAGTTTTGGATCCTTTTGAAGGAAATACTCATTTGGCAACATTATAATCATAATGTGGTTATGATATTTTTTACTTATTTTTTGAAAGAATCATGATAGAACCTTAGTTCTTATTCTTTTTTTTTTAATTGAGTATCATAACACAAAGTTATGTTATTTTGACTTTTAAAGAGTCGATGTAAACTATAAACTTGAGGTTCAAAAATAAAATTGTAACATAATTTGAGGTTATGTTAATTATTAATTTATGTCTAAAACAAAAACTTATTAACAATACTTGAGTTTATGTTATATTGGTTCTTTTGTGAGAATCTTGATATGAACATTAAAACAATAACTTGAGGTGATTGTATTTTGTTTCCTTAACGTAGTATAAACTTGATTCTCTTTTTTTTAATGATTATAGTAGAACTTGAGGTTCTTAATATTCTTTTGTTTTTTTTTAACATAACGTGAGGTTTATGATATTGTGATATGCTGAGGAATCATAATTGAAATTGATGGTTCATAATAATACATATATATGTAAGTGATAACAACAATATACATTTTTATGTTTTGGAAAATTACATTAGAGGTTTGCTTTAAATAAAAAATAAAAAAACATTATGTATCTCTTACTTGATAAAACCGTTATACCAAGTGTTTTTTCTGTTTTCAATCAATCTCAGATATACAAATTAAATTAATTTTACACATGCTTTGTTATATTAGATATTGGTTCATGTGAACCAAATAACCTATAATGATAATTTAATCTAGCACAATATTTGAAATCTAAATTGACAATTTTAGTAATTATACTGAATATAATCAGATGGATTTATAACACATTACCCATTACCGATCAAATATGAGCTTTTTGTAGATCATCAATTTATTCTTTTTCTGTAATCTTGACATTCACATTCAATAAACTTACATCTCTTCTTTACATCTCTTTATCTTTATCTCTTTCTTGAGTTAATCGTGCTGATAACGTGTTGTGAAACAACGACCTAATAGCAACACATATATTGATGTATGGAAGGAGAAGAAAGTAGAGAGAAATCGGAGACAAGTCTTTTCATTGATGTCATCCCATTTACAATATATACAAGTCCGTATATATAAGCCTCTAATCATCAATATATTAAGTACAACCATTAGTGAGTCATAATGTTTGAAACGTTACGGAATGTGGATAGCCACATAATAAATAAATATTTATAACAATAGGTTATTTTTCAATTCTAATAACTTATATTTTTTAAATTATATGTATTGTATTTTCTTGTAACACAACCATTTATGCTACGAAGAAAATAAAATGCATAGGATATTTTATACTTTATCATTCGTTTAATACGTAAGTCCATAAAATCATTAAAACATAATGTTTCCCAAACATCATGTTATCCTAGGTGAATATATCAAGAATATTATTCTTACTTTGAGAATTTAGTTAAAGTGGAATTTTAGCTATGACTTGTGCTTTTTATGTTGTATGAGCAAAGTTTAATAGTTGTTAGTTTGCTGTGTTTGTTTTGCAGAAATGACACATTTTACCAATTGCATTGCAATAAAATTGCATGAAATATTTCGGACGAAACATTCCAGTCGTCAATCTAAAATTTTTGTTCATTGTGTATTTTATGCATGTATTAAACATATTAGTATAATATTTGGAACACAACCATTGGACAAGTAGACTCAATATGGCATCATCAACACAAGTGTGAGTTATGATCCGATGCATATTCTTTGCATCTAGAAAATGATGTAATTATTATCAATCAAGTGTTATTGAGTTATGTAGATCCAAGATGATATCTTTTGTTATATTTTGATATAATCTTGAAACTAAACAAATAAGAATCCGATTTCATGTCCATACACGAAAACTTGTCAATTAGATTCAATAAAGATATCAAATCATAATTAGAATAATGAATTGATATATTCTCGAAATCTTTCTTGACCCCCACGAACACTCATTTAAAAGAAAATAGATTAACATTTAAATACTGTGTTTCATTGATCCCAAGATTAGTTGTAAGGTGAGGTTGATGAATAATGATAAGTTAATTTATTATTCCAAGATTGTCGTAAATTTTACTTGTGCGAAAAACTTTTTTTTGTTATGTATACTATACATAGTTTTTGACATTAATTAGTATATAAATGAATTTTCTAACCATTTTTATACAACACACATCTTTTGTAAAATACTATATGTTTCTATATGTTTTTTATAAAAATATAATTATGTTTGTATGTAGAACCATGCAAGCACAATCATTTTTTTTTCTAGTTACTGAAGTATTAAATACAATTTTTCTTTTGTTTACCATCCAAGGTCAAACAAAGAAAGCTGGTAAAAATATTTAAACGTTTTTGTTGAAATAGATTAAATTGTTGGAAATATTTAGGTGACTAGTTTTAACATATTTAATAATATACTTGATAAGTTATTGAACTTTTATTCATAAGTATATTCCCATACTCGAAAAGATTTACAAGATGTTTATGTGACATTTATAAATTAAGTGATCTATGCCTATATGCAATGCAAGAGCAATTTCGTAATCTTAATGCAAGAAATCTAGCATAAGTTCTAGTTAGGCATAATTCGAAAAACTAGCTACAAACGAATATTGTACATGACACATGTGCTTAGATATTCAATTAGCTCAATTAGAAATAGCAACAATCATTTAATAATTTCTATTAATAAACTTAAGACACAAAGAAGTGCATATAATCACATATCATAACACATAAAAGTACTTGTCGTCGTTTTGTGTATTAGATACAACAACGTATACATAGCTCGGTTTTATTTGAAAATAAAATACTTTCCTCCCCATTTCAAAAATCAAGTTTAATATTTTTTGAAAAGTTATTACCACCACTTTTTACCATTTATTCAAGAATATGCGACTAGAAATGTCCGACTCGAAAGGAAAAGATAAAATACAAGTTTTACGTTAAAACGAGACTCAACGTTTTAGACATTAAGTAGTATTTTGCCTTTCTGACTAGATTAAGTTTAAAATAAATACCTAGAAGTATTTTTATATGAAAGTAGACTCAATTCTCTTTGAAATGGCGGGTGACACAACTTTTACGGACTTACGATTGATTTTATATGATTTTTCAAAGTTTCTGAAAAACTGCCGAATCAGACAGGTGGTCCCCTTAAAATTAAGAGGGCCGCCCAGGAATTAAGGGGGCCGCCCAAATATTTAAGGGGGGCGCCCACCTGATACTCAGAATTACGATTTTTGTAAAAAAATGTTTTCTGACTTTGCGGAAAGGTGTACAACTTTCTGAATTTGATACCGAACATATAACACTTATTTTTAAGCCATCAATTTTTAGTCTCGAGCCTAGAATAATTAGTGTAATACAATCAAAACGAATTACAAGTAATCAACAAACACTTTTCATATTTAATCCCCCTTAATGGGTAATTTGATACATGGATCGTACTCAATTTTTAAAACCATTTGTTTTAAAAATTAGAGCGACGTGGCTCTTGATACCAATTGTGGAAATCGTAGAGGGGGGGGGGGGGGGTGAATACGTTTTCCTTTTAAAATCTTAAAAATGTTTCGTATCAAATCACCGATCAAGCGTGATATAATATGAAGAGTGTTTATATAAATTCTATACCAACAATACATATTCACATCAATGTTCACATCAATCCATGACACAAACACAATCAAAACTATATAAGCAACACAACACACAATTGCAAATATAAATATAAAGCGATAAATGCAAGTATAAATGTAAAGAGATAAGTAAAAGGAAATGCAAACCGGACACGATGATTTATAGTGGTTCGGTCATGAAGCACCTCTTCGCCCTACTCCACTCCCCGAGCACCAAACTCGAGAGTTATCTTCACTAGTCAACAAGCTCCCTTTAGGCGGAGAAAACCGTACACAACGTTGCTTATATCAATTTCTGACACTAAGCTAGATGTCGAGTTCTAATCTTAGCTAGAACCAATCTATCACGACTTCACAACTTCTTCACGACTTCACAACACAACTTCACAACACAACTTCACAACTATACAACTTCTTCACTTCATAACTTCACTTCACAACTTCCCTACACTTCACAACTTTACTACACTTCACCCAAAAAAACAAATCTTCCCTACACTCACAAATGTTACATCACCAAGGACACTGACCGGAAAGAACAATCATGACTAACATACCTTCTTTATGACACCATGATCCTAACAACTATTACACAATTTGGAATACATGTGACATCGATCTAATACAATTTTTGAATTGTAAGACATGTCACGAATGCACTAACTAAACAACATAACTAACATCGCATCTTTGATGATAGCGAGAGTTCTTTCTCTTGCAAGTTGAATGGATTGGTATTATTGTGATCATATTTAAATCAACATAAAAACACGTTAATGATCAAAAGAAAAAATGTTTTGAAAAAGAAGATATTTAGATCCTGAGTAAAACATGTGCAAAGAGGTGATAAAATCTGGGAAACAGTCCACTATTTATAATCGTACAAATATTAATTTATTATTTGGGCGGTCCCCTTAATTATTCGAGGGCGTTCCCCCTTTAATTATGGCCGGTCTCCCTTAATTTAATTAAGGGTGGCCGTCCCATGTTTTCAGATGCGTCCATTTTTTGTCTTTTTTTGTGGAAAGGTTTTTCTCTGGAAGCTTTTCCTCCTGTCTTTCTATCTATCTCCTACTCTTTCACCTCCCCTAAGCCTTTTTTTTTTTTTTTTTTTTGTGGTAAAAAAATTTGTAATTCCAAAATGCTTATTTTGATATATAAACATTTCTTATAAAATAACAAAAATGTTATTGTATATGTTTATAAAAAAAAAAAATGTTTTTGTCCCATTTTTATAAAAAAATTTAAAGGTTTTGGAAAAATTAAAAAATTTCTCTTGGATCATTGGTCAAACCAATTTAAAGTTTTGTTTGTTTCATACCTTGAGTATTTACGTCGGTGGCGAAACTTAAATTTGTTGTTGAAAGAAAACATGAGGACGATCGAAGATGTTGACGTATGAAATTAGATGAATAGTGATTATGAGTACACTTAAGCACTTACGTTATGTGTTTATACGAAACATGATTTGTCATACAACCAAAACATGAAGAAATGTAAGATTAAATATCGTATGTAATAAATCATACAACAGTATAGTAAACTACCTATCATGCCTCGAAACCTTGGTACAATCTATCGTCTTCACACTCTTCATCTTTTGTATTTGGTATCAGAAGGACATGTGGTGTTCATTGGGTTTAGGATTCATCTAAGCCAAATTTCTTAAGTATTATTCTTTAATATTATTTAGATTGAATAAAGAAAAAACCATTTCCATTTTTGTTTTATTTGTAGTCCAAGAAAGAAGTTAAGTACCACACCATCATGCTCAACTCGAACATCCGTCATGCAAGATTTAGGCAAATACAATCACACATGTCTTGACAAGTCAAACCAAATATATGTCGTTCGACATATATTTAAACTAGAAGAGTTAGAACTTTTCTTCCTTAAAAAAAAGAGTGTTATCACCATATTCCTATTTTATTATTCATTTTAAATAAGGAGCTTTTAATCGTATCCCGAACCAATCTTAGGATGCTTTTTTTAAGACCATATAAAGCTTTCCTTCCTTTATTTTATAAACGTGAAGTCTGGTTTTTTCAAAGTCAATGAAACCTAGAGGTTTGTGCCCGGAATACCTCCTCATTGATATAGCGATCAAGAATGCACTTATTTAACATTCAATTTGGAATAGCTTAAAGTCTAAGCACAAGCAAGAAGCTAATTTATCCTAATTGACTCAAAGCCTAGCAACTGGGCATAAGTATTTCATCATATTGATGCCCTCTGTGATTAATAGCCTTGAGCAACTAACCTAGCCTTATTTCAAGAAACAATACCGTTCCTCGGCAGGGGTGTGTGGTGGGGGGGGGTGGGGGGGGGGTGGGGGGTCTAACTTATTTCTAAAACACTCCACTTAGTTCTATAATTTAATCCATATTCCTAGGTTTTTTGTGGAACTAAACTCCCAGACGTCGTTTAGCAATGAATTGATTTAAATTCTTCTTTCCATAGCGACTATCCAACTATCATCCGTTAAGGCTTCATTCATATTCTTAGTTCATAGTGACATAAAACAAAAGAATTTACCTTTGGTTTTTTGTGATCTAAAGGGTTCTTTGGCTAAGGGTTATCCTATGAACTTTTCTAATTGGATGGTTCCTAGATTCCTTAATATTGACTATTTCGTCAATCTCTAAAGTTTCATCCACAATGTGGTAAATTTTCTAGGTTTTTCTTTTCGGTAACCTTAATTGCTTCTTCTTTAACTAAGTCCATCATCCACCAAGGGGATATGTATTAAAGGGTGGAGGAGTTACATTCGAATGTTCACCGATAAGTGATTCTTCGACTTTCCCAAGTGTGTTTATTAGGATGATTAGGCTTTTACTATTTTGAGAGGTAACCAAAAAAGATACCTTCGTATTGACTTATCTCGTCTCAACCACAACAACGGCGGCTGGAAAAAAAGACAAACCACTGACAAAACGAACAACGGAACGGTGGCTGGCATAACGGGGGGAAGAAACGGTGAACGCAAAAACCGGTTAACAACAGCGAAAACGACACAAACCGGTCGGCTTATGCCCCTGCGAGTCTCACCTACCACCGTCCTTAAACAACTCAAAAAAAAACTGAACCCCACATATACCCCCACTACCTCCATCCCACCACCACCCACCCCCCCACAGCATCCCACTTAACCAGACTCCCGACTCCCTATACCTGCCCTTCGCAGCCCCACCACCACCCTATAATACATACCCCCTTGGAGGATGAAGACTAAGATAAAGAAGACGCAATCAAGGTAAACCGAAAAAACAAACCAAGAAAAAGACATTTGATGTTTAAACTTGAGTAGATTGACTGCAATAGTCAATATTAAGGAATCTAGGAACCATCCATAAGAAACTGACATAGAAAACCCTTAGCCAAAGAACCCCTTAATCACAAAACCAAAGAAACTTCTTTTGTTTTAATGTCAACTATATAACCTAAGAATAGAATGAAGCCTTAACTGAAGATAGTTGGATAGTCGCTAAGAAAGAAGAATTAAATCAAATTCATTGCTAACGCGACGTTTGGGAGTTAGTTCTCACAACCTAGGAATATGAATAATTAAGGACCTAAGTGGGTGTTAAGAAATAAGTTAGACGAGAACGGTATAGTTTCCTTGAAATATAGCAGTTAGTTAGCGTCAATGCTATAATTCAACAATGAGGCATCAATTGATGATGTTTGAAAACTTAATGCCCCAGTTGCTAGGCTTGAGTCAATTAGATACTAATTAGCTTATGCTTGTTCTTTAGACTTTAAGGCTATTCCACAAATGAATGTAAAAAGGTGCATTCCCCTTGAACTCTTTTAACAATGAGAGGTATAACGTGCACAACCTCTAGGATTCATGACTTTGAAAAACCCAGATCACGTTTATAAACTAAAAGAAAGCTTTATAAGGTCTTAAAACAAGCAACCCAAAAGCTTGTTACGATAATAAGAAGCTTTCCCCTTATTAAACATGAATATAAAATAGGAATAGGTAGATAACATCTTTTTTATAAGAAGAAAAGTTCAAACCTCAGTCAACATCGTTTAAATATAATGTCGAACGACGGGCAACAAATTAGGAAAGGCCTAGACAAGAGACAATGTGTTGATGAATATGACCAAAATCAAAGCATGAACCGAATCGAGTATTAGCATGATGGGTGAACTTAACCTACTTCCATGGACTACAAATACAACAAATGGAAGAATGGTATTGTTCTTTAATAATCAATCTAAATATATTAAAGAAATACTTAAGAAATTTGGCTTAGAAGAATCTAAATGAACCAATGCAAACCCCCATTCCTTCGAATAATAGACCAAAACACACGAAAAGATGAAGAGTGTGAGACGATAGATAGTACCAAGTATCGAGGCATGATAGGTAGTTTACTATACTGTTGGTAGAAATATTACATTACGATATTTAATCTATACATTCTCTTCATGTTTTGGTGATGACAAACATGTAACTTATAACACATAACGTAAAGTGCTTAAGTTACTCATAAACACAAATCATCAATTCATAACGTCAACAGTCTTTCGACGTCATCATGTTTACTTCAACAACAATTTTTAAAGTATCGCACCCGACCCGACGATAAATCAACTCCAAGGTATTAACAAACAAACTATTAATTTAGTTGAATGATCAAAGAAATTTATATATTTTTTCCAAACTAAAACCTTACATTTTTATAAAATAGACATACAATTATTTAAAACATATACAAAACATTTTGTAATTCAATATAAAAGAAATGTTTTATTCAAACTACACATTTTGAATTCAAATTTTTAGCCTCAAAAAACGCTAGAAAGTTGCAGAAAAACCTTTCCCGACAAAAGAACAAAAAAAAAAATGGAGCATCTAAAAATTGATGGGCGGCCCCCTTAATTAAGATTAAGGAACCGGCCATATTCAGGGAACGCCCTTGTATAATTAGGGGACCGCCCAAATAAAAAAATTATTATTTTTCCCTATAAATAGTGGACCTGTTTCCGGACAAGATTTCTATTCTCTCACCATCTTTGCACATAGTTTTTCTCGATATCTAAACTCTTCTTTTCAAAAAACATTTTTTCTTTCATTGATCACTTAAACGTTTAATATGTTTGTTTTAAATATGATCCAATAAACCATCCATTCAAAGTGCAAGCGAAAGAACCCTACGCTATCATCAAGATCGAAGTTATGTAGTTGAGTTTAGAGCAAATCGTGACATGTACTTACCTTCACAATGTATAGATCGAGTCCATGTAATTCCAAACTTGTTACTAGTATAGATACATGTGTAACAATAAGAAGGTATGTAGATCATGATGATCTTGGGGGAAGTGCTTGGTTGATGTAAAGGTTGAGAAGTGTAGGAAGATGTGACGTGTAGGATGAAAGTTGTTAAGTGTTGAAGTTGTGAAGTGGGAAGTTATTTAAGTGAAGAAGTTTAGTAAGGTGTGTTAAGTTGTTGTAGTTGAAGTAGTGTTGTTAAGTCGTGAAGAAGATGGAAGTCGTGATAGATTGGTTCTAGGTAGATTAGCACACCGACAACGGATCTAGCTTAGTAGTCAGAAATTGAAACAAACAGCAACGTTGTTTAACGGTTTTCCCCTCCGTCCTAAAGGGAGCTTGTAGACTAGTGAAGATAACTCGTCGATTTGGTGCAAATCCACGGGGAGTGGAGTAGGCGAGAGGGTGCTTCAAGACCGTGAACCATATAAAAATCAACGAGTCCTGTTTGGCATTTTCCATTAACTATCTCTTTACATTTACCTTGCATTTATCGCTTTAGATATTTATATTTTCAATTTGTGAGTTTGTGTTGCCTTATATAGTTTTCTGATTTTGTTTGTGTCATGTATTGATGTGAACCATTGATGTAGATATGTATTTGTAGTATAGAATTTATATAAACACTCTTCATATTAGTAATCAAGCTTGCTGGTGATTTGAATACGAACATTTTAAAGATTTTAAAAGGAAAACTTATCACCCTCACCCCCCCCCCCCCCCCCCCCCAGGCACCTCTAACCTCAACGATTTCTACAATTGGTATCAAGAGCCACGTCGCTCTAAATTTTAAAAAACAAATGTGTTTTTTAAAAATTGGAGTACCGATCATGCATACAAATTAACCCATTAAGGGGGGATTAAATATGAAAAGTGTTATGTTGATTAACTTGTATTAGTTTTGATGTTATATACACTAATTATACTAGCTCGAGATAAAAATGATGCTTAAAATAAGTGTTATATGTTCGGTATCAAATTCAGAAAGTTGTACACCTTTCCCGCAACTCAGTAAAACATTTTTTTTTATTTTACAAATACAAAAATCCCGTAATATCTGGTATCAGGTGGGACGCCCTCCCATAAATAAGTAGGGCGCCCCTTGAATTCTACCTTTTCCTTTGGCGGGCCCTCTTAATTTTAAGGGACCACCTGTCCTGATTCGGCATTTTTTCAAAACTTTGAAAAATCATTATAAAAATAATCGTAAATCCTAAAAGTTGTGTCAAACCCCCGGTCACACCCGCCATTTTTTCAAAAGAATTGAGTCTACTTTCATAAAAAAATACTTCTTAGGTAATTAATAACACACATAAACCAAGTCAGAAAAGGGCAAACTACAACTAATGTCTAAAACATTGATCTCGTTATATAAAACTGTAAAACTTGTATTTTAAATCTTTTCGTTTCCTTTCGAGTACGGACATTCTAGTCGATATATCTTTGAAAAATGGTGTAATTAACTTTTCAAAAAATATTAAACTTGATTTTTTAAGGGGAGTGAAAGTAATTTAATTACAAATAAAACCGAGTCTATGTATAACGTTTGTATGTATCAAATACACAAAACGACGACAAGTACTGTTTAATATGAGTTATGATATAGATTAAATGGCACTACTTTGTGTCATAAGTTTATTAATAAGAAATTATTAAATGATTGATGCTAATATCTAATTGAGGCTAATTGAATATCTAAGCAACCATGTATTTGTCATTGTACCAAATTCGTTTTGTACTGAGTTCTTTCCGAATTAATGCCTAACTAACCTTATGCTAGATTTCTTTTCCTTGCATTAAAGATTACGAAATGTGCTCTTGCATAGCATATTTAGCAAGATCACAATAATTTTTATAAAAATGGTCCCACATAAACACCTTGTAAATCTTTTTCGAGTATGGGAATATACATATAAAAAAGTTCAATAACTTATCAAGTAAAATATTAAATATGTAAAACAAGTCAACCTAAATATTTCCAACAATTTAATCAATTTCATCCCACAACAACGACCTTTATAAATATTTTTAAACCAGCTTTTCTTTGGTTTGACACCTTGGGTGTGGTTAAACAAAAGAAAGATTGTATTAATACATCATAACTAAGAAAAAAAATGCATGTTGCTTTTGCATGGATCTAACATACACACATACTTAAATTGTTATTTAAAAAACATATAGTATTTTTTAACAAAATTTGTGTGTTGAATATAAATTTGTTAGAAAACTCGACATAAGCAAATATTATCATTAAACCACACCTTCCCTAACACCCTGCTCCCCCCCCGACTGCCCCCCCGGCCCGATCCACAGCCCCCAACCCTCCCACCCCCCTCACGCCACCACCCCGTCGACCCATCCAGCCGACCCACCCCATTCCCCCACCACCCACACCCCTCCTACTACACTCCAACTACACCCACCCACCAATACACCCCCCCCGCCCTCCTCAACACCACCAACCGTACACCCACCCCTCCCCCCCCCCTACTCCCCAGACCACCCACACCCGCCCCCCTACCCCCCACCTCCTCCTCCCCCGCGTCCCACGCACACCCAACCACACCTCCCTTTCCCCTCCACCCTTGGTTTATCCTTTTGATTGTATCGTTTATTTGTAGATAATTTGCCCCCAACAACCCAACACCCTGCACACACCCCACTCCCCTTGCCGTCGCCCCCCTCCCCCTTCCACATACCACCAATACACCCCACCTACCAACCAACCAACGGCTGTATAGGTTCACCCGCTCCCCCCCGCCACGCCCGCCGCACTAACACCACACCCCAACACACACCACCCACACATCCCAAACACTTAACCCTCCCTTCCACCACCAACCACCACAACACACACACCAAAACTACACCCACACCCCGCACCCCTGCACCCTTCCCATGGCTCATGCCTTACAACCCCTACAACACACCAATCCCAAAAAGACACCCCCCCCCCTTTCCCTCCACGCCCCACCCACAAGCCCCCCCGCCCACCCCCCCCCCCCCCCCCCACCCACCCCTCCTCCCTGGCCTCCCTACCACAACATAACAACACCACAAACAAACCAAAAAAAAACCCCCCCAAAACCCACACAACACACCAAAAAACCCCACCGTACACCACCCTCGTTTCCTTCCCCCGCACCCCCCCTCCCTCCACTACCCACACCCCTCACACGCCCCCCCTCCCACCCCCCTACCCCCACAAACCCACAACCCACCCACACACCAACAACTAATTCAAGCCCCACCCCCCACCGCGGACCCCCCCCCTCCTAGCCCTCACCCCCCACACCCCCAACCTCACCCGCTCTCCCCCCCCCCGCCACACCTCGCCCCTCCCCCCCCCCCCCCGCACCCCCCCCACCTCCCCCGGGCCCCCCCACCACTCACCCGCCCCCCCTCCCCAACACGCCCCACTCTCCGTCCTCCTTCTCTCTCCAACACCCCCTGCTCCGCTACCTACCCCCCCCCCCACACCAACCAACCAAACTCTACCCTCAACCAACCACACACCAGCACCTCTCACCCTAACCCCCCCTACCACGCGTATCTCACCGGCGCTCTTCCCTAAACCTGCCCCACCCCCCCACCCCCATCCGCCCCTATCCCCCGCCGATATTCCCTCCCCACCCCCCCTCACCTCCCCCGTCGACCTCCCACCCCGCCTCCACACCCCACCCCACAGCACACCAATCCCAAACCCAGCCGCCCTCTCACCAAACCCACACCACAACCTACACAAACAACCCCACACCCCACACCCCCCCCCCTCCCCCACCCCTCCCATCTCTCCCACACACCCCACCACCCATCCCTCACCACACGCACAACCATCCGCCCACCACCTCACCCCCACCACTAACCCCCTAGCCTTCCTCCCTCCACCTCCTCCTCCTTCCAATCCCTCACCCCCCCTTCTATCCCCCTAACTCCCTCCCCCCGCCACACCCGACCCCCCCCCCGGTCCCCTCCTCACCCTTTCCCTCTCCCCTCCCCTATCAACTCGCATACCCCCCCCCCACTTCCTCTCAACCCACAAAAAACATACCACAGCCCCCCAACCCTGCTCCCCTCTCCCATTTTGAATTATGCCTAACTAGAACTTATGCTAGATTTCTTGTATTAAGATTATGAAATTGCTCTTGCATTGCATATAAGCATAGATTACTTAATTTACAAATGTCACATAAACATCTTGTAAATCTTTTCGAGTATGAGAATATACTTATGAATAAAAGTTCAATAACTTATCAAGTATATTATTAAATATGTTAAAACTAGTCACCTAAATATTTCGAATGATTTAATCTATTTTTAACAACACGTTTAAATATTTTTAACAGCTGGCTTTGTTTAACCTTGGGTTGGTTAAACAAAAGAAAAGATTGTATTAATACATCAGTAACTAAGAAAAAGAAAATGCTTGTGCTTGCATGGTTCTAACATATACACATAATTATATTTTTCTAAAAACATATAGTATTTTACAAAATATGTGTGTTGTATAAAAAAATTGTTAGAAAACTCATATATATACTCATAAAATGTCAAAAACTATGTATATTATACATAACAACAAATAGTTTTTTGCACAAGTAAAATTTACGACAATCTTGAATAAGAAATTAACTTATCATTATTCATCAACCTCACCTTACAACTAATCTTTGGATTAATGGAACACACTATTTAAATGTTTATTTATTTTCTTTTAAATGAGTGTTCGTGAGGGTCAAGAAAGATTTCGAGAATATATCAATTCATTATTCAAATTATTATTGATATCTTTATTGAATCTAATTGACAAGTTTTCGTGTATGGACATGAAATTGGATTCTTATTTATTTAGCTTCAAGAATATATCAATATATAGATATATTATCTTGGATCTACATACTCAATCACACTAGATTGATATGAAAATAATTACATCCTTTTCTAGATGAAAAGAATATGCATTGGATCATAAATCACACTTTTGTTGATGATGTCATATTGAGTCTACTTGTCCAATGGTTGTGTTCTAAATATTATACTAATATGTTTAATACACGCATCAAATACACAATGAAGTAGGATTGACGACTTGGATGTTTCGTCCGAAATATTCAAGCAATTTACATTGCAATGCAATTGGTAAATGTGTCATTTCCGAAAAACCAAACACGAGCAAACTAACAATATATGTAAACTTTGCTCATACAACATAAAAGCACAACTCATAGCTAAAATTCACTTTTAACTAAATTCTAAAATAAAAATAATATTCTTGTTTATTCACCTAGGATAACATGATGTTTGGGAAACATTATGTTTAATGATTTTATGGACTTATCGTATTAAACGATTGATAAAGGATAATATATATCCTATGCATCTTATTTTCTTCGTAGCATAAATGGTTGTGTTACAAGAAAATACACTACATATCATTTGAAAAATATAAGTTATTAGAATTGAAAAATAACCTATCAAAATATGTATCAATGCATAAACAAGTAAAAATACATTTATTCAAATACTTATTTAATTATGATATACAACATTGATAAGAATATTAATTTTAGAGAAGTATATTTTTTTTAAAAATAAAATATGTCTCTTTTCAAACATTTATCATTAAAGAATCACAAACTCAATTAAGATAAATAATATTGATGAGATTCACCCCCTCAATCAATGACCCGTTTTCTATTGAAAGAGCTGTAGTCATTGATTGAGTGTCAAAATTGAAAATCACGTCCGTTTGTTAATCCAACAACCTGTTCCAGCTTTTGGTAACACAAATAATTTTCTGAAGAATCATAGACGAAAAATCATTTGGTTAAAAAAAGAAGACTTATCTTCTATATCAAGAAATAATGCACTGAAATGTACATTAGATCGAGGGTGCACGGATATGAATTAATCCATGCCCGGGAGAACTTAATCCCCCGTTATCAGGAACAACCGTCTATTTGGCGACATGCTTTCCTCATATTGAAAAGCGGGTTGCAGTCAGAAATTACTACAAGCCTTAAAGACAAGTTTTAAAAAGTTTGAACTTCTGTTCGAGCTTCATTTAAAGACCCGTGTCATTATTGAATGACATTTCTAGGACCTAATTTATCGATAAACGGAAGACATTCTTGAAAAACTATTATTGTTTATTTTTCTATTTTTCTGATTTTTTTATGTTTTTGTAGGTTTTTTTATATTTTAGTATTTTCTTTTTAGATTTAACTATATACATATTTACATAGGAATATTGGGAGGACCATCCTTTACTCCTCTCTCCTTCCTGAAGATTGTGTTAAGGGTTGTCCGGAGACATAACTCTCATACCAAAGTCGTTCGGAAGTAGAAATTCAAACCGCTCACTTGGTAATCCTGGGTGAATATTCGCGAGCTGATAATGCCTCAGTCACGAAGTAACAATTCAACAACGCCCTATCTCAACTTGCTCGCATATAAGATGGTGTCGTATGTCAATGTGTCTTAGAATCGGAGTGTTGGAACATTAGTTAGCAGAGAGCAAGGAACACGATCGTCACAATACATTGGAATCTTATTGAAGACAAGCGGTATAGTCTGTGAGCAATGATCTCCAACCAAAGTAATCTGGAGGCACAACATCCAGAACATGGTAATAGAATTCAGCCTCTGTTTGTTGAGATCAGCAGTGCTCTCTAATTCATTGATGACCAAAATTTGACTAATTTATCTCCAAGGAACTATTACTTCCGACTCTTCTTACGTGTGTCTAACAACCTGCATGGTCGCACTGCATAGGCCGTTAGTGCCATAGTTGAAGTCTTTCAGATACAAAGATCACACTTAATGGTTCATCTACAATACCAAAAGACTCCCGTTTAAGTGTCTTCAAGGCAAAGTGATTTTTTTTGTTAGGGCGAAGCCTGATACCTAGCAACATTCATGCATCAGCTAATACAAGGTCGGGTCTGCTGTGCAGTGAGATACATTTAGGGAGCTGACCATACTACTACGAAATCGAGTCGGTCAAACAAGAAATTTCTAAGGGGTCCTCGGTCCAGGTAAGTCGAACCAACTCCATGGTGATCAAATAGGGTCACAACTCTCCATCCCCAAATTTCTTTTAATATTTTCAAGAGCAAATTTTTGTTTGATTAATAAAAATGCTTTCGGGAGTTTGAGAAACTTATAAAACCTAGAAAAACGACATTTTGTCCCATCATTGACATTGTAATTAGAACTCATCTCATTGGAAAATATGTCACACGCTTTAGGGTCGGTCGAGGCAAATATGATATCATTTACATATATTTGAACAAGAAGAATATGTTTGCCTGTTTTCTGAGTGAATAATGTCGGATCTACTGCACCCTTGGAAAATTTGTTGTCCAGAAGAAATCGTGACAAGGTATCATACCACGCCCGAGGAGCTTGCTTTAAACTGTACAAAGCCTTCTTCAGACGATAAACATGATGTGTGGAATGTCTGGATACAACGAAACCCACTCGTTGACTAACATAGACCTCTCTCTTTCAATATCGCCATTAGGAATGCTGTCTTGACATCCATTTGAATAGATGGACATGTTTTTACTAGGCGCAATGCGATGAAGATAAGAATAGCCCCTCGCTACTGCAAACGGTGTAAATGAGTTCCTCGAAAATCAAATACCTCTCCTCTTGGTCGATATCCCTTGGCCACCCAACCTACGCCTTTTTCTTCCTTCAGAACATCACCGTACTCACAAATTACCTTGTAATCTACTTAAGAGCAATAATCATGACACAGTCTGGTTGAGGTACTAATTCCCATACTTAGAGTCGATCAAATTCGTAAATCTCATCTTGCATAGCTTGAAACCAGCAATCTTCAGTTATTGCAGATTTGAAGTTCTTTGGTTCGACTTTTAATAGTACAGAGTTATACAAGCACCATAAGGCATCGGTTGCCAATTGTTTTCTGGTGGATACCGGTCGAGAAGGGTTACCAATAATATTATCTAGCGGGTGATCTTTGCTCCATTTCCCGAGATGATGAAGTGTTTGACTAACATAAGGAGATTCAGCTGAACTAAGATCTCCAGATGATGATGCTTCAAAAGTAGGTTCCGAAGCAAATACGTTTATGAAGGGATCATTGTCAACAGGAGCAAAAGGATGCTTCTTCTATGAGAGTAGATTCAACTGCAACGCCTTGATGTAAACTTGGAGATTGTAAGGCTGAAGATAACGGTAAATGACTTGGAGAAGGTGCATCTTGATCAATGGTAGTAGATGAAGGTGTATCGGCTGAATTGACTGAAACTAAAACTGCTAGAGCAGGAGAGACCAGTCTTTCAGCACGAGTAGCTTCCAGGTATTCATCAAACATTGGTTGAAATAAAATCTCTAGTTCTTTATTTGTGGGGGGTACATAAGGTGCTGCAGGAACCGGATTTGGTACGAGCCCTGAACTTATCTGTCCATGCGTCAGAAAAGTAGGAGCGGGTCCTGTACTGAGTTGCACAGGAGCCATATGCTCAGTCAGCTCATCAAATTGAACGTGAATAGTTTCCATAATTCATCGGGTTCTTTTGTTGTAGATTCTATACCCTTTCCTGCTAGGTGCATAACCAACGAATATTCCAATATCAGCTGTTGGTTGTAATTTTCCAAGATCTTCGTTGTTATTTATAGGGTAACAAATAGCACCAAAGATACGAAAAAAGGTAAGATCGGGCTTCTTATCATGCACGAGCTTATATGGGATTTTGTTATGAAGAGTGTGAATGAGGGATCGGTTTTAGGTGTAAGCAGTAGCCACAGCTTCTGCCCATAAAAACATCGGAGCCTTTGAAAATATCAGCATTGTCCTAGCGGCCTCTACAAGAGTACGGTTCTGTCTTTTGACAACGCCGTTCTATTGTGGAGTCCTTGAAACTGTCTTTTGGTGAAAAATGCCGACACGTTCATAATATGCAGTCAAATCTTTATTGACAAATTATGTGCCATTATCGGTACGGATGTATCTAATAGTTTTGTTGAGACCGACTTGTATTTGCTTCAAAAATTTGAGGACGACCTCTGGGGTTTCATCTTTCGATCTCAAAAACTTAACCCAAGTAAACCGAAAATAATCATTAACGATAACTAAGATTTATTTCTTCCCATTAATCGTTTGCACTCGCATCGGTCCACATAAATCCATATGAAGGGTATTAAGAAATTCCAAGTTGGTGTTTTCGGTTTTGGGTTTGTGGGTATGCTTTTTGCTCTTTCCTAGTTGACATGTAGAGCAAAGATGATATTTCTCAAACTTCAATCTAGGTAAACCTCTGACTAAGTCCTTTCTTGCAAGGTCATTAATGGTACCGAAGTTCAAGTGGTTTAAACGACGATGCCATAACCATGATTTGTTCTTGGAGGCCTTAGACAATAGGCAAATGGCAGAGGACTTGATCATGTCTTCAACTGATATAGTGTAAAAATTAGAACCGCGAGAACCTTTAATTAATTCAACACCATCCGTATCGCGAACATAACATGAATGTTTCCTAAATGCAACTTCCAGATCAGAGTTGCAAAATTATCCGACAGAGAACAGATTGTGTCCTAGTCCTTTTACATAGTATACCCTGAAGATTACACTGTCCAAAAAAACTCTACAACACGTCAAACCAATTCTGACAAATCCAGGCTAAATTGGGTGATATTTTAACTACGCAAATCAAGTCAATTGTTTACTTATGTAAATAGGTGGCAAATTCCGAAAGAAGATCCAATCACATAATCTCCATAACCCATAATCGCACCAAAGTGGTCATTCCCGAATCTAACTATCCGGATGAAATTTTTCACGAAATTCCTAAGCCTGAATCCAAATACCAAAGGACGATCTTTACGAACTGCATTTAAAAATAGACGAAGATGGAGAGTTTGGAAAGTTGGATCCTTAATTTTGGTTGGGTTCCTGTTGGTTAGCACAAGTAATGGCCTGATGCTCGGTTTGCTTAGCGAATACTACTTTAAGTTTAATGAGCCTAGTTAAAGGGCACTGTTCTCCTAAAGTGAATATTCTGCCCGTAGGTCTCCATTGATGACCAACACTGGTAAGCACTTTGCCTGTGGGTTTCCATACTTGCCTAACTTGCTTAGGTTTCCAAACTTGCTTAACTTTGCGCACAACATTATGAATATTATGAATAGAGGAGGATGCCTTAACAGATTGCAAATAATCAACCACACACACATCATGATTTGTAGAAATTAAACATTTATTACATGTTTAGAAAACAGAATTAGAATTCGAATTAATTACAAGAATCAACACGATTTGTAGTTCTTAAGTTAGACTTATTTATCCTAGGGTGTTCTTTTACTTTCTTCTTGTTGACACGTTTTGCTGGCGAGATCCTATTTTTTTGGTATTGCTCCTAGGCTGTGATCCGCTGGCATTGGTGCAACAGTTTACTCCTATAGAAGGAGGCACAGGGACATTAGTCTTCTCAGTGTTCAGTTGCTCTACATGTTTATGTGTGTTACTATTTGACGTATCACATTGTTCTTTAAAAGTAACTTCCTTTTTCCTAATTACAGGGGTAGGAGCATGCTTTTTATCTCTTGGTTTAAAGCTTCGACAAGTGCCATTGCAATATTTCTAATGAGTTCCTGAGAAGTGTTTTAGTGTAACAGTGCAGAGCAGAGACAATTGATCTATCTAAGGGTCTTTCAACCTTAGCTTCCTCTACTATTTCGCGAAGGGTTTCTACACTTTCCTTAAGATGTTTGAGATAATATAGACGAACTTCCCTGTTGTTCCTATTATGAGGGGGAATTGGTTCAACATATATAGCATACCTACCAAGTGGCAAGACTCTTGGATTTACCAGGCCCACCTCACCACCCATATGGGTTTCCATTTTGATTTTCATGTATATTAGGCTTTCAGATTCTCATTTTTCAGTTAGCAAGGTCGTTGCTTTTCTATTATGCTTTAGCGACGCCGTTATTTTAATAGAATCGTACAATTCCTTGTAATGTTGTTTAACTTTTTCATTCTCTGCCCTAAAAAGCTCATTTTGTTCTTGAAGAACGGAAACTTTTTCAGTTAATTGAGCGATCTGAAAATCTAAGGTCCTGAAATCAAGAGTACGGTCTGCTTCATTACGGGTCTCTTTCAATTGAGAGATTTGCGCTCTCAATTTTTTGATGGCGTTGTCCTTTCCTTGAATGGAAACTTTCATTTTTTCGATTACAAAGACTGAGTCAAAATCAAGAGTATCTCGATCGGGTGGAGATGGGTCGTTTCCAAAACTTTTTTTAAGGTTTTGATACTTTAACTGTAAATTTAAATGATTAACCTCAAGATTGGAAAAATGTTTTACTAATTCAGTATGATCATCTCTTTGAACCTTATCCCGTAATTTAGAAAGCTCTGCTTCAAGTTCCAGACAGCGTGTTTGAACAAAGGTGTGGGCTTCATGCATTTTAGTAAATATAGATACAGTAAGCTCAGAATTCGTTACAATATAAAATACTTCTTTGGATAAGCAATCAGCAATTAAATTATCATTTGCAATAAGAAGATTTTTCAGTCAATCCATCATCTTCTAATGAACAACAATTTTGATCAACTTCAGCTTCCAACTCTCTAAAAGATTTTCTTATCTTTAATTTCTTTAGTTAGAGCCTTTTGAATGCCCTCAAAATATTCTTTAAGTGTTTTGAAAAATAGAATGACCTTCGTGAGATAACATTCCTTGCTTGTCAAGAACCCTTCCACTCATAGCCCAGTTGGTGTAATTATCTTTTTATAGGTTTTTTCAAATTCCGAAAAGAGTTGTATAAGTGTAAAAATATTAATTTTCACTTGACCCTTTGTTGGAAGCCCCCTAGGGACAAGCGTTGCAGGTGTATTTGGTGGATACACCGTCAATGCTTTGATTGGTCTTGAGGTGGTGGTCTGCTTTTTGAGAGCTTCTTCTTTCATCTTTATGAGATCTTGAGACCCAAAATATTGCTAACGGTCAATTGCTTTTGTGTGTGAAGGTCGCAAGTAATTCTCTTCGAGTAATCGAGGTGGTGCAATCTTAACTTATGAGTCACAAATCACTCAGGGTCTTTTCATTTTGTCATTCATTTTCCTCCAAGTGATTTCAGCTATCTCTAGGGTATCTTCTATGTTGTGTACTAAAGCCAAGACATGATTGTTTTTGATAATTTCATAACCATTATATAAAGCAGGTTGAACTTGCTTTGCATGGGTGAGGCATAAAGGGTTCTTGTAGCCAATAGCTATCTTATTTTGTTCATTATAGAAGGGCTTTTGGCGTTTAACACAACATGTGAACTATTTAAGAGATTTGGTCTATGTTTGTATAAGTTTATCCTCAGACACCTTTCTTTAAAGCTTTCATGTCTAAAAATTCTTCAAGGTATAATTGTTTTCTTTCTGTTTAAAACAATCCTTTTTCAGAGACGTAACTTCTTCTAAACCATTGACTTTTTAGTGGTTGATGTAGAAGCAAGTTGCTTTTTTACAGAATCAGAGTTCCTTTTTCCAATTTTCCTTCCTTATGTTTAAGGTCAGTGATAAATATTCTTAATTGTTCATCAATCTTTTGTTCTCTTTCCGTTAATTCAAACCTGGCCCGTCTTTCATACAGTTCAACTTGTTCCTTATATGTTACAAGTTCAACAGTTAATGAATTATCAAATACTATGTTCCGTGTTGTGTCAGAGACAGATTGGGCATACGGTTCGTGCATATCATTAAATATCATCATGTATGTATCATTTAGAACAGAAGATACATTACTTTGTACAACTATCATTGCGTTGTCCTTTACATACTGATCATACGGAATCATATTACTATCACTCGTATAATTAGCATGTGAATCAACAACGTAGGTTGGTTGTACATCGTCATGCATCTTGTGTTCTTCATGATGTTCACAAACAGCATCCTGATAGTGGTCATGGTCGTGTACCTCAGATAGAATGTCCGAATCATAAGACGGACCAACTTCATCATGAACAAGATCTGTGGATGATAGATTAGCCATAAACATAGTCTGTGTCATGGGAGCCTCATCAACATCAGAATCAAAAGCATCACAGTCATCAGCTTGAAACACATTATCCTCATTGAGTGCTAAGTCCTGAACAGTCCCATCCACAACTTCAATCAATGGCGTTGTCTTGTCCACCTGCAATAAATAATAAATGGCTCCTTCATCCAATGCCACTCCCCGTTCTCCTGAGCTGCATCAGCAACATCTTGTCTTTTGAAGTATTCGTGATTCTGTACGGCTTGGGTGAGTGACTTTCCTTGCTACTTGCAATAGACCGTGCAGTTAGTAGCACTTAACCTGTCTTGCTTGACCTGGATTAGCATTCCCAACTCTGTTCTGAGCTCCCCCATAACCAGCTGCACCTGCACCCCGTGCATTGTTCCCCTGTCCTCTATTCTGTCTACCTAATATTGAACATCTGAACACAACCCGCGTCTGACTGTGGCTTATACCTTGGGTAGATGAAGTTTCGTGAGTTGATTGTTTGTTGAGGAAGGATCGTTTTGTAGATTGGGTGAGTAGGGCAAGTGTGTTGGTTAAATTCTCAATTAAGTTGTCCGATGGAGAGAGTCCCGAATCAAGTTAAGTGTTGTCAGCAAAGTGTGGTGGAACATAAGTGGATGGTAGATTTGTAGATGAATTGTGAAATTGTAAACTGCTGGTGTGAAACATATGGACATCAAGGGCAATAGGATAACATTTGGTTGAGTGAATCGTTTTGTTTTTCCAACAATCATTTTGTTTCATTGGCATGTGCCTCTTGCTGCTTTAAACGCATACAGTTTTTAACAAAGTTTACAGCCCTCAAACCTCATTGATATCGCTGACTGTTACAAATCGAAAAATCCCATCCAGGCAACCTGTTGTGTTCACAAACTTTGAGTTCAGCTGCATTCCTGGACATGGTCATCTGATGTTACGCATTCGTAGATGCGTTTAGCAATCGGGACATAGTAAAATCATGAATAGTCTCTCTTTGTGCTGACGGAAGGTTCAAAGTCTCATACAATAGTGGATTACATGTCTTCTTTTGTTAATTTTGAACCTTCCAGGAGCATTTTTTTTTTTTTTTCTTCAACATTGTCCCCATATGTTCATTTGCATCTGTGTAATGATTGATAAAAGAGTAAATATATTTTGGCAACCCATAAAGTAAGAATGTTTGTTCCGAAATATGTCTGCATTGTAACCTTTCCTTATCGTCAGGTGATAGGCAGAATTAGACTCGAGGCTCGTTCTGGACCTAGATGTACGGCACCCTTCAGTACCTACACAATGTTTCCCGAAAAGTCCCATCTGAAAATGTCCTTCATCAATTGGAACCTTCAGATGTTTACACCCCATTTCTCTTTACCCCGACAATACCAGTCGAATTCATTGTTGCCATGATGCAAAAACAGTCCTATCAAGCATAGGTTGTCGGTGTATCGAACCGGCACATTGGATGTCCTTCCGAAAGATTAGTCCATCCTTAATTGATTTTAAAATGATTATGTTGATCGAAACGATGATTTAAGTGAATGTATGTTAAAAGTGGTGATTGATTGTTTGAAATGGTGAATTGTAGTACAGGTTTTTTCAGGATAAATCCACAACTTCGCTGCAGATGTAACTCGCTAGAAGAGACTTGATACTCCGCTGGGCGAAGAAACCAAATTGGACAGAGTTCCTGATCACAAGTCGCTAGAAAAAGTCTTCAAATAACCTGTAACTCGCTAGTAGTAACTCGCTGGAAGAGAGTGGATAACTCGCTGGCAAGAAACAAATTGGACAGAGTTCATGTTCACAAGTCGCTAGAAAAAGTCTTCAATTAACCTGTAACTCGCTAGACTTAACGTCGTGGAAAGAATTTGTTAACTCGCTAAGCAGAAATGAAATGGACAGTTCCCTGTTTCACCAAGTCGCTATAATTGTCTCCAACTTGCTACTGTACATCGCTATAGACCAACTCGCTACCTGTAACTAACTCGCTATTCCAACTCACTACCTGCAAGAAAAGTTAACTCGCTGCCTAACTCGCTACCTGCACAAGACGACAAGTCGCTAACACAGTACTTTCTGACACACATTGTACTATTCTTACAACTCGCCAGTACAGTAACTTAACTCGCTACGAAGATCTTCAAACAGTGACCTAACTCGCTAGATTACAAATTTTGGTTTTTCACCTAAAAACACCTAAAAATCACCCTTTTGAACGTTTTTGCCTGGTTTCTTCTGCACAACTTGGTACTAGAAGGCTATAGCAACTATAAAAACATAAACTTTAACATCACAAACGTCAAGATCAAAGAAAACCAAGAACAAGACTATAAACCTTCAAAAACCAAACTTTTGATCTAAACTAACCAAGAAAACGCACACACAATCTAGCTAATCATCCCATGTGCTCTGATACCAATTGTAGGATATTAGAAATCATAACACAATCGAATGACTAGTGGATTAGCCAAGTTCTAGAGAGAGAAAGTGAGAGAGAACTTTCTAGTGAGAGAAAATGAACTTGTATAAATGAAATGACTAACCCACCTCTTCCATGGCATGGAAGAGGCTTTTATAGTAACAACTAAAACCAGCCTAAGGCCTTGGTAAAGGGCTAACACGTTGGGTTTAATACCCGGCCCATTACCAAACATTATACATTAACTACTTAACTACGAGCAACAATAAACGGTAAAATACACGGGGTGACCGAGTCTTTTTCTAATATCTAACAAATCGGGTCTTTTTGTTTCTTCACCTCGTATGCCTTTTTCGGCGGCTTCACGTTTGCATCTAAACTCGGATTCTAAAACCTCTGATAAATCTTGTGATTGACTTCCTTCGGAGCTCGACGTGGTGTTCGATTTGGTTTTTAGGCTTTTTGGGGTTTGCACGAGGAACGTGGTCTCACGTCTTCGCCGAATAGTTCGACATATGCGGTCGCATCATCCGGATTAACCGCTTCGGACGGGTCCCATTTGGGGAGGGGGGTCCTCAATATATGTCAAACGTACTCTTGAGTAAACTTTTGCTCCCCATATACGACTCATCACGAAATGCACCTCTACAACGATCAAGAAGATCGATCCTGTTTTCTCCGCTTTTTAGGGCCCAAACAGATTAAACGCCTATAGATTGCGTTGAACCTTTGACAGTTACCATTCATCGTAGCCCACTTCGTCTTCATCATATCCTTGGTACGTTTAACAGGTGAAGCTTTATCAAAGTCTTTGAGAACTTGCCACCAAAACGAGTCGAGACCATAGTTGGAGCCGATGTTGTTATTCTTCGAGACGACGATCCAACACTTGGCTAGCAACGTTTCTTCCGCCGTCGTCCAACGGGTTTGTTGTCGTACTTCTTTGGGCGGCACCTATTCCTCGTCCACGAAAATGTCAACCGTGGATCTTTTGGTGGGCCATTTTCCTTTACGTTTTTGTCGTGGATCTTGTGTAGGTGGTTGTGATGGTTATGTTTCTTGTGCTGGTTGTGATTGTTGTGAATCATATAATTGTGGTGGATTACTTTGGATATTTTGAAAGTGAGCGTTTAGTTGTTGGTTTTGATGATAAGTAAGTTATTGTTGATATAGTTGATCCGGTGTGTACGTCGGCATAACATACTGGGTACCAAAAAGAGGAAATTGAGAGGAAGATGTCAAGTGTTGTGACGAAGGTGTAGTTGGGTTTGAGGAGGACGATTGTTGTGACGAAGACATATTGAGAAGGTTGTGAAAAAACGCATCGTTTGGGTTTAGAAACATTTTTTGGTTAGAGGTTGTGTGTAAATTGTGTGATATTCGAAGTGAATTGAATATAAAATGAAAGTGTATAGCGATAATATAGTGTAAAAACATGGTTTATTTTTTGTTATACAATTTTTTTGAATTTTTGAAAAATTTAGCCGTTGGGAGCTAAACGACTCTTTTTTCTTCCTTTTCCTTCCAACTAGCGCACGCTAGTTAACTCGCCATCCAACTGGCTCAACCTTGTTGCGGTGTCGTGGCTTACCACTTGCGACGCTAGTGGAGCCTCCACCTAGGACTGGCGCATGCGAAATATTATGGTACCCTATGCTCTAACAAGAATGATGATTTCGAAAACAAAGGTTTATCTAATGTTTTGGCGTATGTGTTTTTTTTTTTTTGAAAAAATAATAATGAAGTTTTAGCTAACTTTATAATATAAAAACCTTAAATATATACTAATGTTTATACTAGATGTGATTGCAGAGACAAAATCATAGGAAAACGGACTAGATGTGTCTAAAAAGAATTAAGCATTCATCCTCGAAAGGTGAATATTTTCATTTGGAGGATGCGATTGGATAGGCTCTCTCATCGTTTGAATCTTTCAAGATGAGGTTTGGATATTCATTATGTTGATTGCCAGTTTGTAGTAACGGCAGGGAGACTAACGATCATATTTTCTATTTGTTTGATGTCGCGTCAAATATTTGACGTATGGTTTGTGTTTGGGTATATTTGGATATCCCTTCGTTGTACTCCCATTCGGATTGGGAGTCTTGGTTTGACAACATCCAGGTTCCTAACGAAGTCAAAAAGCGCATTGAAGTGATAGCCGCATTTACTTGGTGGATTATTTGGAAGTATCGGAGCTTAACACCCTTTTTTAATTTCTTTGTAATTCTAGCTCCTTGCTAGTTTTCTTTTAATAAAGTTGCCGTTCAAAAAAAAAATAGTAGAGGTTATAGTTGTTTAGTTTAGCCGGATTGGCTTAAAAAGCCAATGTAATTTTGTGCTAGCTCTTTGCTAGTCTCTTTTAATAAAGCATAGCCGTTAAAAAACAAGACTAGGTATAAATTCTTTTTGAACCGGGTGCAAAGTTTCTTCTCTTACAAAATAAGCAACACGCCGGTAATAAAAAATATGTTTTGCAAAAGATTTTGAAAAACAATCTTTGAAAACATCTAAAAAATTCTACAAAGTCATAAAACAAAAAATGGCCCAATTTTTGTATACCGGAATCCATTTCCCTGATGCGTATAAACTAAATAAGATTTCTTAGAATTATGGTTATGATGATAATCTTTTCGTATAAAGTATTTTGACTTTTTATGTGCTTAGTATTACGAAATCTTTAAAAGGATAATTTAAGAAGTTAAAGTAAGAATAGAAAGAATTGTGTATTTTTCTTATTTTCTAATGAGACTAACGTTGTGTGTTAATAAACAGAATACTAATGACAGTTAATTGTCGGTTAAAGGTAGTTAAATTCAGTTAAATCCGAAAAGTCAAAACCTTTTTCACCAACAGACATGTTGGTTGGGTTTTGGCGGAAAAATCTGGTAAGTTCTCTTAAACCGATTTATAAAAATTGTTTAGGTTTTGAGGCGCTGCCCCTTTATCTCACAAGGAGGCGCAGCCTCCTTGACCCTGCATCTTTGTCGTGGCCGGAAACACATTAGCTCAACGATTGTGTACTCCACACTTCCCTAACTCGTATCCGAGCCTGATATGAAATCCCATTGCCCTTCAGTAAATCGCAATTACCTAAAATAATTGATAACACTAAAATCACCATCATAATTTACTTATTTAGGAATTGGATTTATAAATGGATTTAGTGAGAAGAATAACTAAAATGAGGGGAGAAGTTTTATCCGTACATTTTGAATTAAAAGGAAAATTTTCAAAAAAAGATACATCTATTTTTATAAATACATCTAAAATATATTTTTTTTAATTACTTCTCATCATTCTCATTTTAGTTATTCTATACATTTGATCTTAACTCTACTTATGTATTAGAAAAGTTGTGGAGCTACATGCACGGATCAACCTTTGTTTGTAAACTATCATCACATCAAATGACCAAGTGGTAAGTCTTCTAACTCCACCATAAGAAGTCCAAGGTTAAAACCGCACTACATGCACATTTGGGGCTGGCCACGTAAATGGTTTAAAACGGCCATATAATACTTTGGTTAAGTTACATATGTCTGAGTTAAAGCTCACACTTCTCGAGTAACCTAAAAATGAAAAACTTGTATACCCGTTCATTGGAAGTAGTTTGCACAAAATTGACTCGTTACTCAAAGTAAGTAGATACTTTTCTTCTACATGATCACTAACATTTTCTATTTTCTTCTACATATATTATCTTTTGAGTGGACGCTTACCGCTTATCAACGTTTTGAAATGAAAAAGTTATCCATTGTAAGTTTGAAGCCGTGCGATAGTACAAGCCAATTAATGAGATACATATTAAATGTGTTATCCAGTTAATATTAAAATGGTAAGAAGGTTATCGATCCCTTTTTGTCAATCTTTTGAGTCCAATCCAAATAAATGCCGGTTGAGGAGGTTTTGGGTCGGATTTTATGGCTCATAAAATCCAATTGGCTACATTATTTATTTACTTGTAACCAAGTGGAATGTGTTGATCTTTGTAATTCTTATCTACTAGTAATTAATTTAGATATATGAAAATATATCAACTTCTTAAGAAGAATATTTTTAACCTAACAACATGTCTCCAAGTCAGGTTATATTTGTTGTTTCAAAGATAAAAGCTCTAGTCCTCTAGCTTAATGCAGATTTTGTATGACTCTAGCTACGCTTATAAAGTTTAGATTTGAACAGATAGCCATGGTTTCCTTATCGTTAAACATGACATGTCTTGATACCTAAGTAAATTGTAGTGGCGCAATTGAATGTACATCATTAGACTAGCGAATACCACACATGATTCGAAAAAAAATGTATTTCCTTTGTCTCTTGATGGTGTATCAACATCTTGATGAGTTCTTGAGTTTCACCCACTTATCACATTTTATATGTAACTAAATATTGTATTAAAACATACCCCGTACCAAAGAGACGAATTATACGCATGCAAATTGATCATACACTTGATAAAGATATTCTTGTTTAATATGATGTGAAAGAGAAGACAACAGACGACTTCTATTGTTGCTAATTTGGTTATGCAACATATCTAGAAATCAACATACATTAATTAATAAAAGATAATCTCTCCTTACGCCGGTGCAAATAAGGCAATAAGAGAGGACTGACGCGTCCTTTCCTTTCCTTGTTCATAAGGCGGAATGCTCGCTCAAGCCTGTCCACTCAAGGGAAAAGCCCGTACAAGGTCTGGTTCGTGCCTTTTTGTTAAAATAAAAGAGTCGACCAAGCATATTTGTATGTGTGGCCTATTTTTAGGGGTAATGATGGTTTCTGACATTGTAGCGACTCAAATCGGGTAAATCCCTCCTTTTCTGAAAAGGTAGCCATATGTGTGGTCTTTCTATCCTTGGCATATAGAAATTATAAAATATTTCTGACGAAAATTGCGACGTGAAAAATGACAACGTATGTATGTATTACAATGTATCTGCAAACACAGCTGATAGGAGTATGGATGTTTATCACTTGAAAATCACTTGCATGTTCCAAAGTACAACTTGTACACAAGTATTATCATATACTGTCAATGATAACTACATGTGGTGGTCTCAATTCTCAAGTAGTAGCTTTCAATCAAACTAAAAACCTTTCGTTTGACGAATGAATTTGGATTATGCATGTAGCTCGATCAACGTTTTATTACAACTGGAATACACAAACGTCGTCGGTATTTAATGTTGTTTTTTGATCTTATATCATCTCGCTTCATGGTTCTAATCTCTTAATAGATAGCTTGTGAGCATTCTCAACACCACCACGATGTTAATATCTGTGCTTTGAACTTTTCTTCAAAAAAAAAAAAATTGTAATATTTAAGATAATTTTTCGTTAGACTTTTGGTCTCCTGATATAATTCATGACAATAGTTTCCTACCAGCATGGTACGGTGTGTGCCAAAACGAACGGTAATATATAAAATTGGAGGTTATAAGCTATACATCTATAGATGCCATCGTGATAAAAAGAAACTATATGTCATAGTTCATTATATTACAGGAACATCAAGGTTACGTGATGAAAAGGTAATTTTATATATATTTTTTATATAAAATTTCCCTACATTGCATGCATTGAAACTCTTAGGGCCACGTCACTCCAATCGTGCAATAGTAATTGCTCGAACACTATTTAGGTTAAATTGAGTTTAACTAGATCACTTGGCAAGTCTATTAATATAAGGTCGTCCTTAATTCAACCACTCTAATTTTGTATGCATTGTAGATGATTCAATATGTGCGTTATTTTATTGAAAGATCAAATACGATAATTTTGTCCTTTTATATATAAGTGACGTTTTTGTTGAGATGCTAAATATTGGGGTCTACATGAGATAACCACAAGCTAGCGAGTCGATAGAGTGAGCAATAACAACACATGATGTTGCTACATAACAACTAATTGGACACCTGCCATAACAATAAATTTAGGACCACTCTGTATATCCTATAAATATTGTTTTTAGTAGATACAATCTTGGCCTATATGTGGTCGCATTTGACACCTTAAAATTCTCTTTTTCAACTTAAAGGTGTAATCGCTAGCACGTTTTGTTTAAATACTTTTTCCTCAATAATTCGCACTTGCGATTGGTTGCTATCGGTCTTTTATGTCTTTCATCTTTCAATAAGAAAAAATATTGAATAACTTTGTATATGTCTTTTAGACGATGTTATATTATTAGTCGGTCCAAGTTTGTTTGTAGGTTTATGCCTTTTTCGGTTTATGACCTTATATAATGTAACTAATAATAAAGTATGACCTACGAGGTTTATATCATTTTAACTTGGTATCTAAGCAGGTCGATTTTCTGACCTAGTCATATAATTTGGAAAAATTACGCTACAAATTCTTTCCCAGATGTTAATCCTGCCCCTACTTTCTCTATCATATGCCATATACGTGCAATGATCTTAAAGTATGCTCCGTCGATTGTAAACAATTACAAGTAAATAGAAATAGATACCCGAGAAAGTTAGAGTTGAGGACCCAAGAATGATGAAATTAGATAACGAGTCAGCCTCTAATATTGATGAATCGGTGATCACTTGATAAATAAGGATGTTCACAATTGCAAATTACTAGAGTTGATCCATTTATATTCTTGTTTGTCACCTAGCCAACGTAGACGCCTTGTGCCTTGCCCTCTTATGAGTCGTAATACATAAGGTGGTAAGTACATCATTTCTACCAAACTATTCTTTAGTTAAGGGTCGTTGTAACTTGTAAGCCTGTCATTAACTTTGAACTTCTTACGAACTAACTTCTTAAGAATGTCTCCATATTCTATATATTCTGGGGGCCCCTAGGGGCCTTTTTTATAACACCAAAAAGAATAGTGTTAGTTCTTTTATGTACACCATGTCCTATTTAATTGAAACTGTAGATTTGGTATTGATAGTAAGTCATCCTTGATGTTTATTGACTATGATTTTGAGCTTGTTAGCTAATAAGGCCTTAGGCCCGGCCCACTTATTTAGGCCCGTTTAGTTATTAGGGGTAGGTTAGTTTATTTTCTATATAATGTATTGTAATCTTCTTTGTTTAACGAATCTGATTAATATATTTTCAGTATCTGCTTTACAGATTGCAGATGTGTTTGGTTCTGGTTACACGTCTACTTTACAGATTGCAGATGTGTTTGGTTCTGGTTACACATTTGCTTTACAGATTGCAAATGTGTTTGGTTATGGTTACATGTCTGCTTTACAAATTGCAGATATGCACCTGTTTGGTTTTGGTTCTTGTCCTGTATGCACCTGTTTGGATTGCTTCGGATTGAGACTTCGTCTAGCACCGAGTCTGCACTCTGTGACACTCCGCTCTGTGTTTTTTTTCTTCAGTTTTTGTTTGTTTTATGTTTGGCAAACTCCTAATGTTCACCGCTGCGGCATTGTGAGTTTGAATGGGTGTGTTAGTTAATAAGGCCTATAGGCCCGGCTCACTTGTTTAGGCCCGTTTAGTTATTAGGGTTAGGTTAGTTTATTTTCTATATAATGTATTGTAATCTTCTTTGTTTAACGAATCTGATTAATATATTTTCAGTATTCCCTCTTTGATTTCTACAGAGTTGAGCTCGATCGTGAGTTTGGTAGCTTGATATTGTTTTACTGTAAATTACTTAATTATTAAAAAATTATAATTAATATAATTAGTTAATTAAAAAGTATAATTAATTGATTTTTTTGACTAGAGGTGAGAGTATGTGTTGCGCATTCAACTTTCTTGTGACGAGATATATCTTAGGAACATCAATTTCAAATGGACCACAATTAAGTTCTTGTCACCGCTAAAAGTTTACAGGCGAGGACACGGTTGTCCTTGTTGAGAGCCGCTAAACGAAAACAATTTCTAGTTCCAGACTTTACTTTGTAAAATAAAACAAAGAAAAACTTGACCATAACGTTGTCTGAATCGTCAATCCTAAATCCACTTGTTGTATTAACTTGTAATCTCTTTGTACTTGTTCTAGCTTCTTGCTAGTTTATTCAAAATCGCCGTAAAAAACGTTGTCTGAATAATTAGGCCGTTAATTATATGTTTTAAGTAAACATTTATTAATGATACGGGTGACGTGGTTTTACTATTTCTTAGAAGACAGTTATCGCCAAAAGTAGTTATCATTTTTAATATTGAAGGCTTTGGCGAGGACATGTTCTCGCTAAAAGTCTAGTGGGTCCGGTTTGTATTATACTGATAAATTACTTAATTATTAAAAAATTATAATTAATATAATTACTTAATTAAAAAGTATTATTAATTGATTTATTAACCAAAGGACTAGCGATGACATGTCTTCATCAAAAAGTCTGGTGGAACCCGTTGGAAACTTTGACTGAGAATTTGTGAAGGTCCCACATTGTTGTTTGTAAAACTCAAAATAGTCCTCGCAAAGCGTTTAGCGACGACCGTGTGACGAAGACACTTTATAAAGGACATGTTGTCGCGAAAATCTCAAATGGTCCTAGCTAATCGGGCCGATTAGTGCAGTAAAATATTCAAATGATAATATTCTCACTAGGTTTCAGAATAATGAAGATCATCAAGTGTCCCAAGTTGTGAATTGCAAGATCGAAAATATCAATGTCGCTTCCTATCAATGTTTCATTCCTTTGTGTGTGGTTAAGGATATCTTCAAGTTGCTTGTATCTCATTTGGATCTTCTGAGATGCATGCATATTAAATACAATGCCATCTCTTGCCCAAGAGACAACAATATACTGAAGAGTTTTACCAACCACAAAAGTTGATCGACCAATATATATATTTTTTTTTGAACGGCAACTTTATTAAAAGAAAACTAGCAAGGAGCTAGAATTACAAAGAAATTAAAAAAGGGTGTATTACTAGCAAGGCGCTAGAGCAAACATTACAAGGAAATCAAATGAGGGTTTTTAAGCCAAGAATCCCAAGTAAAAGACCTATTACATCTATTATAACACCAAAGAAAAGAATGCGACACGATGTCATCGAAAATCACCGAACGATTAGGAGGAGAGGTCTCGAAAATAGAACGATTCCGAAAACCCCATATAGCCCACCAAGCAACCATGAAAACTCCCTCAAGTAAGCTTTTAACTTTGGACGTGAGCCGAATGTCTGAGAACCAGTCTAGCCACTCCGAAAACGAAGACCACTGCTGCCAAACAACCTCCCACCATCGGCATATTCGCCGTAAGACCGCCTGAGCCAAAGGACATCGAAAGAAGACATGGGAAACATCCTCCTCCCCTGCGAGACATATCGGGCAAGAAGCCGTCTCCAAAGTAACACCTCTCCGTATCAAGTTAAGTCTAGTAGGAAGACAATCGCGCCGAGCCCTCCAAGCAAAAATGTTAATCTTAATAGGAACGCCCTTCACCCACCTTGTGGAATCGTTATGAGAAGGAAGAAACATGTCATCGATATTAGTACGAGCGTCTTTAACACAGAAATCACCATCAGAAGATAATGAACACACCCAACGGTCCAAAGAAGGGGAAAGAGACATTGTGTCCAAGATTGCAGCAAGACCAGTAAGTTGATCTTTCTCCACTCCTCCTCGATCTGTGAGACCCCCAAAATGCGGAATATATTCGGGTCATGGGTCAAGGGGGTACCACGTCATCATACAAGACTCTAGGATTACAAGTCACAACAAAACATGAAAAGTCATACATTACGGTGCTTGACAAAATATCAGAGTTATACGCGGGCCCACAATTTAAAGTACCATACATGACATAAGTTTAAACATGACTGACAACGCGGCCAGTTTGTCTTTCACTGAAATTTGGCGATTCATCTCTAGGGCAAATAACCGAGGAAATGCTTCTCGAAAAGAAGTACCACCTTTCCAGCTATCCAACCAAAAACAGGTGTTCGAACCATTACCTACTCGTTTAGAACATTTTTCTAAAAAATCAAAGCCCCTGTCCTTAAGAACATGCACTTCCTTTAAAATAGAACTCCATAAAGATGACGAATGAATCGACTGAGAATCAATCCGAGACCCATGAATCGCTTGTATAACTCGAAACCAGAGAGAGTCATCTTGGGACACAAACCGCCACACCCATTTAAGTAATAACGCACGGTTAAGAGCATAGTAACTTGACACACCTAGACCCCCTTTTTTCTTAGAAGCTAGGACCTTGTCCCATGCCACCCATGTGATTTTTTTCTCCGACAACTCGGCCCCCTTAAAAAAATTATTTCGAATAGACTCCATCTCTTTAAGCACTCCTTTTGGAACTTTAAAAATTGACATAGTATAAAGAGGAGACGCACCAAGAACCGACTTCAAGAGGGTAAGTCTACCACCGATCGACAAAGTTTTCGCCTTCCATTTAGAAAGACGTGTTCTCAACTTAATCACAACATCTTCCCAAGCCTTAAACCGAGACATACAATCACCCACCATAACTCCAAGGTACCGGAATTTATTTTGCATAATGGAACAACCTATAGAAATCGCCATAGCTTCAACAGTAGCTCGAGGCACTCCCACCCCCAAAAGTTGACTTTTATTAAGATTAATATGTAACCCCGAAGCGAGATGAAAACACTTAAGAATTTGAATAATACCACGCAAGTTAGCATCGGACCACTCCCCAATAAACAATGCATCATCCGCATAAAATAGGTGAGATAAGGAGAGGGATCCATGAAGACGGATTCCATTAAACAACCTATCGTTCACGGCTCTACAAACGGAAAGATGTAACGATTCCATCACGAGAATGAAAAGATAAGGAGATAGAGGATCACCTTGTTTAAGCCCACAATGAAATTGAAACTCATTTGACGGACTCCCATTAACTAAAATCGAACCCTTAGCAAAACAGAAAGTACCTCGAACCCAATTACACCACGTAGTACCAAAACCAAAAGCCTCTAAAACATCAATCAAAAAATCCCATCGAACCGAATCATATGCCTTAGCAAAATCAACCTTAAAAAACATCGCCTTCTTATTCTTTCTTTTGCACCAATGAAGAACTTCATTAAGAATAAAGGGACCATCTAAAATTTGTCTCTTTGCAACAAACGCGGATTGGGTATCGGAAACGATGCTCTCAATAACCATAGCCAAACGAGTAGCCATAATCTTTGTAACCACTTTGTACACGCTCCCAATGAGACTAATGGGCCGATAGTCGTTGACAAATTTAGCGTCCGTAACTTTTGGAATTAAAGCTACGAAAGAAGAGTTACAACCTTTGGAGAACGACCCATTGACAAAAAAGTGTTCCACCGCAACACAGAAATCAGGCCCGATGCAATTCCAGTATTTCCTAAAAAACTCAAAAGTAAACCCGTCCGGACCCGGAGACTTATTTTCACCACAATCCCACACGGCCAAACGAATTTCGTCCCGAGAAACACCTCGCTCCAATTCAGCAACTTGATCCTGCGTCAACCTGTTGGGGAAAGGGAAATTAATTTTGAACCTAGCCGATGTAGGTTTTTTGAATCGAGACTCATAGTGATCATGAAAAGCCTTTTTAACTAAAACCGGATCGGTGAGCCAAACACCATCGTCAAAAACACCCCGAACAGCCAGCTGAGAACGCTTTTTATTAATAATCCCGTGAAAAAAATTCGTGTTCTCGTCCCCCTCGACAGCCCATTTGACTTTAGACTTTTGCATCGAATCCATAGCCTCCATAGACTTAATGTCGTGAAGTTGACATTTCAGATCATTACGCCTGAATAACAAAGAATCAGACACCCTACCAGCATCCAAAAGTTTATCTATGTCGCGCATCTCATCAGAAATAGAACGCTTGGTACTAACTAATTGAGTGTTTTTATCTTTGATCCACACCCGCATAGTCTTCTTTAGCTCCTGAAGTTTCTTTTTAAAACGAATCATACCATTCCTATCCGAAAAAGAGAGAGAACCCCATGTTTGAACCACCATATCATCAAAACCAACAAAGCGAAACCAAGAATGATACATCCGAAAAGGAACCGGACCAAAATCCAATCTAACTTCACAAAGGAGAATCGGGCGATGATCAGATAAATGCCGATCAAGACAAAAAGCCGTAATAGACGGAAATAAGGAGATAACACCGTCGGAAACAAGAAACCTATCCAACTTACTCATTTTATTCGCCGAAGGATGAGACCAAGTGAACGAATAACCCTCCATTTTAACATCGACAAGACTCGATGAGGAAATAAAATTATCAAAGATCCTGGCGTTAAAAGAATTAAAACACGATCCACGTCTTTCATCGCTACTACGGACCTCATTAAAATCGCCCATTAGGATAACCTCACCGTTCCAACGACTTAACAAAATTGAGATATAATCCCATAGAAACCGTCTATACTTAGGATCCTGCGGAGCATATATCGCCACGAGAAGAATCTTGGTTTTATTTGGAATCCACGACCCATAGATAGCCACAAAATAATCCGAAATTGTAACATGCTCCTTTCTGAAAAATGTCTCCTCCCAAATACATAAAATACCGCCTGAGCTTCCTAAGGAATCACTATACACAAAATCGTAATTAGAGTTGCCCCACATAAACTTTACATCCATGTGAGAAACATTCTCCATCTTGGTCTCTTGAATAGCAATAAAATTAATTTTATTTTTAGAAGTTAACTCTTTCACCCACTCCTTTTTAGTCTTGTGACCAAGACCTTGAATATTGATAGACATAATGTTCATCTAAAACCGACATCGTCTCCTTGATTCCCGATAATAGACTCGACATCCTTTTCACAGCCCTCCATGGAATATCCCATGGCTTGCCCCACTCTAATTACCTCTTCTAATACTCCCAAAACAGAACCACCCTCTTTAACCTTACTTTGTCCATTAGAATTGTAAGAGACCTCCTCTTGGACTTCTTGTGACTTATTCATCACTTTTTCTGCGATGAATAGTGTTTTTACTATTCACAACAGCTATATACTCGTTTTTAGTTTTAATTAGCGTAAACTTGTAATCGTAATAACTTATTCGTTTTAATCCCGATTTTAGTGATTCCTTCGAGTACGTCTTTGTTATTAAAAGAGGTATTATATTTTATAAAGTTGGGTCCGCTGATGAATAGTACTTTTACTGTTCATAGTTTATAAAATTACTTTTATAAACTTTAATTATCAAAAATGTCGTAGTTTATTCGTTATAGTTCTGTTTTTTAGCGATTCTTTCGAGTACGATCTCGTAATTAAAAGTTATATCATATATTAAATGTTTTAAAAATAAAAGTTGCTATAATGAATAGTAACTTTTATAAAAATAGTTTTATAAAAGTATTTATAGTCGTAAACTTGTATTTAACGTATCTTTTTCGTTATAAATCGGTTTTTCAAGTTTCTTATCATTTCGGAATCGTCATGAGGCGTATTATTTTTATAAAAAGTCAAAAGCTACTGTATTGAATTCGAATTTAAACAGCCCCTATTTATAAATGTGTATATCTTTATAAAAACCTTGTTTTATGTATTAATTAATTTAGTAGTTTACTATAAAAACTCTTATAACCATATTTTACATATGTGGTACTTATAATAATGTCCAAGTTCATCCATAGTCCTTGTAAAGTCATTGTAACAAGTTTTAACAATTTATTTCATTACTTTCATTTGTAATTATATTAAGTAACATTAAAACCCTAATTTTCACTTAAACATGTTTATACTTAAACAACATGTTAACATATTTATAGATCCATTTCTCCATGATATATATGACCATATGACATAAGAATAAGTGCATAAATCGATAAACATTAGTGAAAACTCATTTTACATATTTAAAAGTCCTTAGTGGTGATTATAGCCATATTTAACATATAACACATAAAATCATAAGAAATAAAAGTATAAAGGAATTAAGAAGACCTTAGAGATGATGTAAGAGATGAGAAATAAGTTCTAAACCCGTGTTTAGATTCAAAACCAAAGCTTACAAGCTTATAAACCCTAGATTAGGTTTGAAACCCTAATCTTCCCTTTTCTTCCTTAATCCTTGCAAATGATGAACCAATGCTTGCAAACACCTTAGTATGCCTTAGGATTGATGTGTAAAGGGTTGTATGGATTGTAGAAAAATTTTGTATGGTTTGTTTAAGTGAGCTTATTGAGCCGTGGCCTTATAGAGAGAAAAGGAGAGAAAGAGTTGATTTTTCTTAAGCAAAATGGTAAGTATAAACTCTTGTATATGAATGACTATATATAGGAAGAGTGAAATGAGATATTTACTTGCAACTTTGACCAAGAAAAGTCTAAAGGGGAGGGGGGGGGGGTGTGCCGTGGGTTTTGGAGGGGGGGACAAAGGGACCAAAAAGGGGAGGAATGGTATGTGCTTAATTACACATACCTTTTACCTTTAAAAACGAGCTAAAATAACCAAAAACAGACTTAAAATGCCAAATATATGCTTGTTTTGCTAATTGTATTGTGCAGGAACGGATATCTAAGAAAAGGACGAAAAACAAGGCCAAAACGACAAAACCGGACTCGGAATGGAAAAGTCTGTGAAAGACAAAGCCAAATCGAAGCCGAAAAGTCAATCAAGTCAAAAAGTCAACAGAAAAGTCAACTGGTCAAAGTCAAAGTCAACCCAAGTCAACCCCGAGGCCAAAAGTCAAAGAAATATAAGTTTAGGGACTGAAATTGTAAATCCCTAAACTTATATTTAAAGAAGAAAAGAGGAGAAAAGAAGAGAAGGGCCAAACTGCCATTTTTGCAAAGATATACTCCAAGGGGCCATTCTGCCAAAGTCCCTAACTTATAACACCCAAGGACTAGTGGTGCAAAGGGTCTTAAAACCCTTGGGGACTTAAACTGCCAAGTCCCCAAAAGGTTTTAACCACAAGGACGAAAATTGCAAGAACCGTATACACCATGAGGGACCAACCCTGCCAACTCCATAAACTTGTGCCCTGTCACCCTTTCTTTTTATAACCCGTTTTTCCCGCCTTTTTCCCCCACAACCAAACTCACGGGTTTGCCTTCCCCCTTTTACCCTGCACCTCAAAAATCCCTGGGTAAACGTTTCCCCCCTCCTCCACTAAAACCCTAATCCCATTTGGCAATCCCACAATTCCCCAAGCCTAATCCAACGGCTATGATGATGGATTATTGATGAAATTGAAGGGTCAAGATTGGTTTTTGGTTTTGCTCTCACCAAACAAACACAAGAAGCACAACAGGAGACTTGGCAGCTTATAAAAGAGGAAGAAAGATGAAGAGCAAAAGTAGTTTTTTTTTTTTGGTCCGGCCTTGGTCGGTCCGGTCCGGTTTTCGGACTGTGATCAGCCTTGGACATACCACATAGACGATTTTTGCAATTTACTCTTTAGGGGTGGCTAGGGAAGGGTCGAAAACAGTCACGAGACAATAGGGAAACCCTTATCCGTTTACTCGTTCGTTATGTGTAAAAATATCATCGATATTTTATATATAGCTTATCATTGTTATACCCTTGAATGTTATATTACGATTTACAAGGTAAAAGGGATCTTTGTGTATTCGTCTCTTGTACTATCTCTGGACCGGTGAGTTGAACTTCTCCAACCTTAGCCCAACAAACAGGCGAACGACATTTTTCCTACCGTAAAGTGCCTCAAAGGGTGCACCTATACATGCTAGGCAAGAATAATGTTATTGTATGAAAAACTCGAACTAATGGCAAATTTTTTAACCCAACCATTTCAAAGTCGATCACACAAGCTCTAACCAAATCTTCGGAGAGTTAATTGAATGTTCTCTCGCTTTAGATCCGACACTAATGTGCGGATGATATGCCGTACTCATATCTAACACTTGTACCAAAGCTTTCTGAAAGTTACCTCTAAAAAATTAGATGCGAACTTAGGTGTCACGACACAAAAATAATCGGAGACGGATTCCATGCCTTGTTATTACTCTCCTTAGGTACTTTAACATCGCAGATTCTCCAGGGTCCACTTTCCACTCATGGTATAAAAATTGCGGACTTTGTAAGTCGGTCAACGATCACCCAAATGGTATCGTACCTTGTGATGACTTAGGAAGCTTCGTGACAAAATCCATCGTGTATATTGTCCCACTTCCATTTAGGGTCTCTTCGGGTTGTACAACAAACCCGATTGTCTCTGATATCAGCCTTGACCTAGCACAGGTCAAGCACTTGCTAACATAGGTTCGATATCAGCTTACATATTAGGCACCATATAGCTTCTTACGTCTTGATACATTTATCCTCCCGGAACCTGGATGGATAGAAATACTTCGATTTGTGGACTCGTGCATGATCACAGACCGCAAATCGTCATAACCAAGGTAACGCAACTCAATGCCATATAAGGCATAAGGTTCCATCCGTTCGAGGTTCCAAACTTTTCCGTTCTAATGTGCTTTGGACAACATATATCATTTTTCAATCAGCATACACCACACATCCCACTCTTGATGTTCTCTGGTTTCCTTGCTTCAGTCTGAGCATTCAATATTTGCTTAGTAAATCAAGCTGAATAGTCAAGGGGGAGGACGGGGGGTTGACAAACGCTCGAACGTCTTAACGGTGGTATCCCGTTCTTTCCTGCTCAAAGCATCAGCAACGCACTTTGCCCTATCCCTGGGAGATAAAGACTATCGCAATCTCGTAATCACTAAGCAACTCTACACCATCGGCGTTGTCTCATTTTTCAATTCCTTCTGATTAAGAATATGTTGTAAACTCTTATAATCAGTGAACACGGAACACTTGGTACCATACAGATAGTGCCTTCCAAATCTTCAGAGCGAACACTACTGCTCATAAGTATCCCGAGATCAGTGAAGTAGTATTGTTCTTCTCATGTATCTTTAACAGGCGTGATGCAAAAAATAACCTTTTCCCTCGCATCAACAATGCGCCCAAACCCTTTGATCGAAGTCATCGCAGAATACGATAAAATCTTACACATACCTTACGGGTAAAGCCAGAATGGTGCACTACACAACTTCTGCTTCAATAACGGAACGCTGCTTCTTGTTTGTCCCCCACTCAAACTTGACCTTCGTTTGGAGTTAGCTTGGTCCATGGTTGGCGATCATTGAAAACCCTTCAATGAATCGTGATAATACCACAGCAAGACCTAAAAATTACGAATTCCCCGTTGGTGTCTTAGGAGAATAGCCCAATCATTATCGGATTTCGATCTTGGCGGATCCCCATGAATGCCTTTATTATCAATCACGTAACCGAGGGGGAAACAAGTACATGGGAATCCAAAATTCACACTTGGAAAATTTTGCATAAATTACTCCTCTTTTACAACAAAACTCCAATATTATCTTTAGATGCTCATCTTGCTCTTGCTTTTGAGCTTGGAATAGATCCAAAAATACGTCAATAAAAACAATTACGAATTTGTGCAGATAAGGTTTTGCACACTCGGTTCAAGATGTCCATAAACACAGCAGGGTGCGTATGGTCCCAACCAAACGGCATGACTTGGAAAACATAATGGTCCAATCAAGTTCTAGAAGGCAGTCCTTTGAGATATCTTCCTTCTCGAACCCTCATTGGAGATAACCTGACCTTAGGTCGATCTTTGAGTAAACACACGATCCTTGAATTGATCGAATTAAATCATCAATTCATGGTAGCGTATAACGTCTTCACCGTTTAGTTACTGTTTAGTTCCCGATAATCTATTGCACATTCGTAACGATCCATCATTTACATTCTTGACGAATAGCACTGGAGCTCGGGCCATGGGAACAAACTAGGTCTTCAAAGGCCATATGTCGGAAAGCTCTTGTAGTTGATTTGTCCGCCAATTCTTTTCATTTCTGATTGGGCCAATCGATAAGGTGCCCGTGCTACAGTGCAGCACCAGGTTACAAAGATCGATGTGAAAATTCCACTTGTCTGGTACAGTGGAGACCATGGCAAGTCCTTGGGAAATACTTCGGGAAAATTTTTGACGATCGGTACATCTTGCAGTTGCTTCTTCTTTGACTTGTCTCCAGTCTCCTTGATGGTAATATGTGCCAAAAAGACGTGACATCCTTGTAGCCGACTACTTCAGGCCTTGAGTCAACGAGATGAATGATTTAATCGAGTCCCGCGTTTATTTCTACTTCCGTCTCCATGAAAAATTAAGATTTTGCTCCCAAAGGGAATACGAACGATCTTCTTAGCACAGTCAATAACGGCTTGGTATTTCGTCAACCAGTCCATGCCAATTATGACATCATAAGTACCCATTTCTACAGGCATTAGGGTTCGACGTGAAACGGATTGTTCAGAAAATCTTAACGTGCAAACCCACAGTAATCCGTATTAACCCAAATTATTCTACCATCACTAAATTCAACGTTTAAAACCATGATCTAATGAAGTGGGGGCTATATTCATCAAAGTACTAAATTGAGTTAACAACGAAACATCTATCTGCACACAGTATCAAATAAAATGGAAGGCACAACGGTTGTTTAGGAGAAACTACCGTCATCTAGATTGTGTCTAGGTTGTGCCCTACAACTCCCATTGCATAAGCTCTGTCTAACTAGCGTTGCCATTTCCCCGGTTCTTGTTTCTTCCACTGGGTGCAGTCCTTATTGAAGTGGGCCTGAGCCAACCACACTCAACGCAAACGATGGCATGGGTATTTGCCCCTTTGGGCTCTAACGTGTTGTTGTTAGTTGCGGTATTGTTGTTATTGTTATTGCGGTTGTTTGATGTTGTTGTTTATTGCTCAGTTGTTTTGTTGTTATTTGCAGTTGCAGGCCGGCTCCTACAGTCCTTGGCCAGGTGGCCAAGCTTCTTGCTAGTTACTCTGCTTTGTTGTACAAGACCCGTAATGGTTTAAGATTACACTTGGGACGTAGAGGTATAGTCCCCTTCATATACAGGTTTCTTGTCCACTGTTCCCCGGCAGCTAAGCCCTAGCCTGATGTTCCTGCCTTTTGTTTTGTTGTATTGGTTTTGTTATTTTCGAGTAGTGTCCCTTTCAACTTCCTCTTGTTTTCTGCCTGTCTCTCAGCAAAAGTGTTAATTCTCCTATCCATTAATTCAGTTGCCATCTCAATAGCCTCCTGCATGGTTTTTGGCTTCGATGCCACAACACTTGAGTAAATCAGGTCGGGCATCCACCGACACAATCTTTCAATTTTGACAGCTTACAGGGACATCCTGTCAACACATATAATTGTCAGTTCCTGGAAACGTTGGTTGTAGGCTACCACATCGGTGCCTTTTACTTTTAGGTTCCACATTTCTGCCTCAATCTTCTTGATTTCATCCCGGACAATATTTAGTTGTCATCTCTTCTTCAAGCAGTCAACGTCCCCCCATTGTATAAGGCAATATCATTAGTCACATGATCCTAACAATGAGAGTATCCACCATGTTAGAGCAGTTCCCATAAGAGTACAAATGGCAAACTTCACTTGATTCTCCACGAGTGGCACAATACTTATGCGAAACACGTTTCCATCCTCTCAAACCACTGGGCAAGTCGACCACATCCTATGTGCCCTGAAGAATAAGGGTTGACATTTCATGAAGTACTTGACACGTGCACTCCCGAGCAGCGCATTCGCTTCCCCCCTTTCCATCTACCCCTTGTCCCCCCATGTCCTTAATCACACCTGTTCTCGAGGTTGGCTATCATCGCCACATTTGGGTCGTATTACGTGCTGGCCAATAAACATTGACACCCTCGTCGAATTCATTGCCTTAACTTTGGCAACTGGTGACCGGAATGGTTGTATCAGGGACCTGGCGACTGGTTGGAGAGTGATACCTGGGTTTAACCTCGTGGGCCTTCCTCTTTTGTCCATTTTCTTAAATAATCACAGAAAACATAATACCCTTAGGATTTCAAAATCATAACACTAACCCGATGTATACATATAAATAAAAACGAGACTCACAGCACATGTGAAAAAACACTACAGTATTGAATTAACAAATCGACATTCATTCACAATAAATTCGAAATCCATATAAAACATAATCAATCCTCCATATAAACATTGGAAAACATAATACATGATTGGTTTAAATACTAACACAATCACAAACACTTAGGTTACAACAACAAAATAACCTAAAGTCATATACTAGCCGAGATATACTCGTAATACTTATATCTGTACAAAGTAGACGATAACATGAACAAAACAGATCTAAACAGAGTAGCAAACAAAACAAAAGATCTATTACATTCCTGCTAGCTGGTGAATAACCCATAATACTTAACAGACTGACAAAGTAGCACAATCATAACCCCAGCTAAGACTGCTACTGGCCTCCTCTGGTAGACTCTGCTCTGCAGGATCCTCAAATCAGTCCCTGCTGTCTCTTAGCTCGATCATCTGAGTCTTGAGGCCTCTGTCACTATCATTAGTGCCCCCTAACTGTCACATGTCGATCCTGATGGTCTGCTTTCAGCAGATCTGAAATCACCGACTGTCTCCTACGGTCTGCTGCCTGCAACTCAGTGATCTCGGACTGCACTACAGCCATGATCGTACATCCCGAATTGAATGCCCTCGGAACGTACCAGATCCAAGCTCATCCAATCGACTGTGCCCAAGCTCAACAGATACTCTGGCCTCCTCCTCCATCAGGAAGGCAGTGCGTCTATGAAATGGCCAATCCCGTACAAACATGTTGACTCGCGCTCTAGTATAGTCGGTCCTGTCGTGAATCATCTAGCTGAGAATATATTATCTCCCATCCTCCTGGTCAACAGTAGTAGCCAACTCAATAACTCTCTGATTGACCCCCTCTAGGGTGGTCGATGCAATCTCCTAGATGGCTCCTACAAGGTCATCCCATGTATCTGTAATACCATAGCCTAACTCTCTAGTCGCTGGCGTCCATGGAGCGGCATCTAACATATCAGCAAATCCATAAAGGGTCTGGCCCTAGCAGTGGTAGGTCCAACTGCCTAGCAGCACCACTTTCGAACTCTCCCCGACCTCTAACCACAGTACCAGACGTAGTACGACACGGCTCTTACAAAAGCGTAAACATCTCAGGCATCTCAGTCTCATGAACAGAGAGATAGGTAGTGCATCTCACTGCCTAAATCCCAGCCAGCTGGGAACCCAGGAAGATCCTCAACATATGTAGGCTATTGGGCGTTGGTGATGGTTGTAGGTAATGGTGAAGAAAGGTTATCTGAAGAAAGTGTTGATGAGTAAGGAGAGGAGGTGAGTGGTGGCTGGAGTAGAGTTAAGCTAACAATCTCTCATCCCCCCCCCCCCCCCCCCACCCCTCAACTTCCTCGGAGAGGAACGTGCTGGCGCATGGGGTCGGATGAACATCCTAGCCGTGACGATAATCAAGGTATGGATCCTGGTCAGCCTGAATAAGCAACACACTGCAGGATCGGTCAGGACTAAGGTGCCTCTCCTCCTCAGCATCCATCACATCATCGATCTGTCATCGTCAATGGCTCCTCATCATCCCTTGTCGACTTCTCTGGCAGCAAGATAGTCAGCTGATCCTCCTCCCAGATCCTCCTCGTCATCCTCCTCCGGGTCCTCCACGGGGCCGGTCTCCGGTATATACCCTTGGTGACTGATGACAAGTGAGTCCGCAGCAAGGCATGAGGCTGCTCCTCAGCTCGGGAATACCTCATCTCCGACTGAAAGAACTCCGGGAAACAGGCTTCCGAAACAAATGGTACATAGAGATAGTGAAGGGTGGGGCTGCACTGGCCCTCAGGGCCAGGCACGTAACCTAACAATGGGTGGATCCTGAAAAATAGGTCCCTCGGCCCTTGTGATCCTACGTCAGATAGGTCCTCATATGGGCTAATATCTCTTAAACGAAACGAGAATCTTCCGAAACCGACATGCTCGGAACTGAAAAATCCAAAATCTTAACATAATCTAGTATATTTAAATATAGACTATTATCTTTATATACTGAAATATATTATAAACACGAAATATCAAAAATGCATGTTAATACCTAACCAACTAATGCAATAATTTGTATATTAATACCCCCGTAAAAAACCCTTTTGTTGATGTATCCAAAGTTTGAAAACGGTATAATAGTCCAGCAAAAACATTTTGACTTGGTTCTCTATAAACCTTGTGTTCTGATTCCAATCTGTAACACCCCCAAAATGGACGCAAGCGAATAAGATCCGGGCGTGTTACTTCAAGATCAACAACACAAGATATAAATAAGAACGACACAAAAGTCCGTTTAAATTGTATACTGTGTGATTTAAGTAAAGACATATACAAAGCATAAAGCTTTAACTTGTCCTTATTTTAATATTTACCAAAGACAACAATACATTTCCCCCAAAATATGAAGTGCACATAAAATCATTAAGTGTGCAAACCAAAATGTATCCAAATGCATCCATGTGCACCTCGTTGCCTATTGACCTCCGGAAAACTTCATATAACGTCAACAAAAATGTTGGTGAATTCATAGGTTTTATGTATTTAAATTATGCAGGACCGCAAGACTTCCCGGATGTTACACATATCCAACCAACACAAAACCAGATTACTGTTGGCACTAATCTCATAACACTGAAGCTCACCAATATTTGCTATTTTAGCCAGTTTATTGCCCGAACAGATGTTGTAACCCGCAACATCTAAGTTCCAGACCATGTGTCAATCTTCGTTTCCGGAGCTAGCTCATACACACAAACGGGGAGGTTAAAACCCAATAGATCTATTTTTATACCATTCGCGCACACATAATGCAATTAACAACTACATCTATGTAATTGACAGTTTCATGATAATGGGCAAGGAGGGTTATCGTGATACTTAGGTCAAAACACATAAACAATATATTTAAAACACTTTGCGTCCAATTTAATAAAAAAAAAACACCACATGTTTTCACCCCAAATAATAGTAAATCAGTAAAACTGTAAAAAATTTTGTGGGCTATGTAACTCACCTGAGTACCGATAGTCCCCAAATATCACATATAAAAGCTTCACGCAAAACGTTAGATGCAACCTATTTAAATTAAGTCGTTATAATTACCGAGTACTTTAATTAATAACATTGAATATAAACTTATGTTTGTTACATCGTATTCTACTTTCGGGCTATCATAAGTTAAAGAGTCATACATGACGTACGAGGAGGTATAGGACACTAAATTGTAAACCAACAACTCCGATTACGCCAATCCAATGCCTCATTATGAAACTACCCAAGTATTATAGCACTTTGAAACCACTCAATATTACTATATAGCATAAATCACCTACAAATCGTTTTAGTAAAATAATATTTATAAAGGAAAACGTTATTATAATAATCCTTTACGTAAAACATTACCTAATTTAGGTCGTATATAAGCCCGTTGCTCGCGTTTCTTACTCCACCGTCTTCGTATAAGACTATGATCAAAATATTATATTTATCAATGTTTTTGATTTTCTGCGATGAAAATGGTTTTTAAGCTCTATGTTCACAATACACTCGTTTGTCCGTTTTTAGGTTTTTACAATTAGCGTAAACTTGTAATCGTAATAACTTATCCGTTTTAATCCCGATTTTAGTGATTCCTTCGAGTACGTCTTTGTTATTAAAAGATGTATTATATTTTATAAAGTTTAATCCCGCTGACAGAATACTACTTTTTACTTGTTCATAGTTTCTAAAATACTTTATATAACTTTTAATTATCGAAAATGTCGTAGTTTATTCGTTTATAGTTCTGTTTTAAGCGATTCATTCGAGTACGGTCTCAGAATTGGAAAGTTATATCATATATTTAAGATATTTTTAACACAGAAAGTTGGTGTAAAGAATAGTAACTTATTATAAAAAATAGTTTATAACAATTATTTATGTCTAAACGTCGTAATTAACATATCTTTTTCGTTATAAATCGGTTTTTCGAGTTTCTCATCATTTTTAATCGTTCAACGAGACGTATTAATTTTGTATACAAATGTGCAAAAGCTTAACTGTATTGCATTCGAATTTAAACACCCCATATTATATAAATGTGTAGTATCTTTAAAAAAACCGTTGTTTTAATGTATTAAATTAATTTACGTAGTTTAATATAAAAACTCTTATAACCATATTTTACATATTTGGTACTTATAATAAAGGGGGGGGGTTGTCCAAGATTCATCCATTAGTCCTTGTAAAGTCATTGTAACAAGTATTTAACAATTTATTTCATTCTTTCAATTGCAATAATATTAAGAAATCTATAAAACCCTAATTATAACATAAACTTGTATTATACTTAAACCATAAATTAACATAGCTTTTACATTCATTTTTCTAGTGATATAGTGATAACCATATGACATAAGGAAAAAGTTTGCATAAAATCAAAACATAAGTGAAAACTTATTTTACATATTAAAAATTCCATAGAGTTGTGATATAGCCATAAATAACATATTACACATAAAAATCATAGATAAATAAAAGTATAAAGGAATTAGGAAGGCGCCATAGTTGATAATATATAGAAGTAGAAATAAGTCAACTAAACCCGTGTTTAGAGTCTGGCAAAACCAAAGCTTACAAGCTATAAACTCCAAGATTAGGTTTGAACCACAAATCTCCCTTTATCCTTAATCCTTGCAAATGAAGAACCAATGCTTGAAACACACTAGAACCTTTAGTGATGATTCTGTAAAGGGTTGTTAGGTTATGAATAAAAATTTTGTAGTGGATATGCTTATATGAGCGTTATAACAGCCGTGGCTTATATAGAGAGAAATGAGAGAAAGTTTGATTTTCTTAAGCAAAGTGTAAGTAAACTCTCTTGTATATGTATGATTATATATAGGAAGAGTGAAACTAGATATTATCTTGCAAGTTTAACCAAGAATTTCCAAGGGGGGGGGGGATGGGGTTCATTGTGCCGTGGGTTTTGAGGACAAGGAAGTGTTTCAAAGCTTATTTTCTTTCTAATTAGTTTACATGAGAATTATTGTAAAATAAATGACAAGTGAAAGTTTATATAAATAAATGTAAAGTGTACTTTATTTTTATAAAAGTATACTTGTAATGTATTTGTTAATTTGTACATATACATTTATATAGGGCATGTATATGATAAAAGCGGCCATATGCATAAAGTTACATAACAAACTATTGATCAACTATATTAATAAAACGAGTTATTTGTTGAAGCGTACCGTAAATTTTTAGGGCGTTTCCCGGAAACCTAATAGTACTTTCTAATCGCGAAACGTAAACACTTTCAGCGCAGTCCGATTAAGTAAACTTTTGCTGAAAAGCGCATAAACTAATATGCATTCACAAACATAAACTGCTTAACCCTCTTTGACGTAAACAATAATTTGCTTTATGCCCGTTACTTAACTGTCATATTTATGTGTTACGCGATCGTTAAAGCAAACGACTAACCCTTAAAACCGAACGCGATACAATCAAAAAAAGTGACACTTATTAATGTCGTACATAGACCAAAAAACACCGGTGTTATACTAGAGGGCACGAGCAAATAGACCGTAGAACACAGGCGGACCGGAACATATAATCGGTCATTGTCCTACGGTCCGTCCTTTATCTCAAAATCACATTACTTCGGTATCCGAATTCAGGTCTTAAGCAAAAACACGTCAAGTATTGCGATGTTGTGACCGAACCGACATGACCGAACCTTATTTTGTGTTCGGCCTTGGTGGTCCGGTCACGGTTTCCGGACTGTGAACAGCCTTAGGACTACCAAATACGACTATTTTTGCAAATTTACTACTTATGGGGGCTAGGAAGGGTCGAAAACATCACGAGACAATAGGGTTCTAACCCTTATCCGTTTACTCGTTCGTTATGTGTAAAAATATCATCGATATTTTATATATAGCTTATCATTGTTATACCCTTGAATGTTATATTACGATTTACAAGGTAAAAGGGATCTTTGTGTATCATTAGCTGGTGCAGTTTTTGTTGGGTGGATGGATGGGGGAATGCTCTGATTAGGAGAAAGAAGATGCATAGCGGGTAATTACCGTGAAGAATTTGAAACGATTGGTAGTCCACTTGCTAGAAATATAGGGGGTGTTTTTGTTAGCTTATATACCGGGCTAATGAGCTTATGTAAATTTGGAATAGCTCATAAGCCTACTTTTTATGAGTTTATCAAGTTGAGCTTATGACCTTAAATGAAATATAAGCTGAAAAAACTAGGCATTTGAGCTTTTTTGAGCTTTTTTGAATTTACATAGCTAACACAAACACCCCTTTAAGCGAGATTGCATGATGTTGTTATTCAAAGCGCAAAGGGTAGTCACCTGTCTTTTTAGGTACTTCGACTCATGACACCAACTACACCTAACTCTCTTATAATTTTCAAAGTCAAAGACATATTCCACTAGTGAATTCACTAATATAGAAAAAAAGGAAAACATTATAAATACGCCTAGTGGCAAGTTGATTGTGACTATCAATATCAATTTAGGGGGTGTTTGGGAGTGCGTTTGCACCCCGATTATCTGATTATCACGGTTTGAAAACGCAATAATCCAGTTGTAAGTGTTTGGATAGTAAAAGTGGAAAATCACTTATCTGCGTTTGAAACCCATCAAAACGCCATTTTGAAAAAGTAGGCGTGTCATATTCAACTTGTGTTCAAGGCAGTGGCGGAGCCAGGATCTTGGCATATGGGGGGCAAAAAAATTTCTCCGAAAACAGCTTTAAAAGCTGCAGCTTTTTAGCGGCTTTTTAGTAGCGTTTTAGCACTTTTTAGCAATTTTTAACAGTTTTTTAGCAGCTTTTAGCAATTTCTTAGCATCTTTTAGTAGCTATTCAATAACTTTTTGATATTTAAGCAGCCTTATCGGGAGCAATTTGAGATTTAGGATGGGAGCAAGCTAAAAATAAGGCCATAAAAATACAATTTTTGCACACAAAAAAATCGCCAGTTTATCGGGGGCAACTGCCCTCTACCTAATACATGCCTCCGCCCCTGGTTCAAGGGGCATGGTTTGGGTTGGTGAAGAACGATGATGACTGAAGATGGAGATGAATATTCATGTTTTGAGGAAGAGAAACTAGGGAGGTGATGAAAGTGACAGTAGTAGGTGAATAATAAAAGGAAGAGATAAATGATAAATTTATATGACTCACGGTTTAATAAATTAAAAGTGTTGAAAATAATGTATCATAATAAAACGTTATTGTTAATTTGTATGTTAAGTTTTTGTAGTAAAAATGTTATACGTTCAAACTATAAAATTGAGTCATCATATATGTTTTCCTTTTAAAAGCTAAATGTCTATTTTTGTCATTTTACATATCATGATTTGCCAAACACTATAAAAAACTGATTATCTGATTATTGCGATATCAAACAGCATAATCAATTCCAAACACTATTTTTCATAATCACGTTTTGTGACAGCTGAGTTTTCAAAACGGATAATCTATTTTGAATAAGCAATCCCAAACACCCCCTTAATTAATTAGTTAAGAGTAAAACTGTTATTTTACTAAAAAGTAAAAAAGAGACGACAGTAATATATATGTTTTTTTTAACGGTGTATTTTTTGTCTAGAGATAATAATTTTGAAATGAATCGTTGAGAAAAAAAATCATAATAACTTTAAACCGTAATGAATCCATGGCCCACAACCAGCATCGGGCCCACTAACACTAACATATATTTCATCCGTCTCTAAATAAGTGTCCATTATTGACTTTTGAAGTCATTTTTTTGCAACTTTGACCTTAATTATTTCTTTTTTGGTTATATAATATTTGATGCAAAATATATGAATAGATTGCGTTTTAAATGTATTTTCATTGATATAGTTTTCATTAAGTATCATATAATATAAATAAAATAATTTAAGGTCAAAGTTGATGAAAAAAGACTTTAAAAGTCAATAGTTGACACTTGTTTATTTATAGATGAGTAGTACACATAGTGATCAGTGACTATATACTAGAATCTAAAAGGGCGGTAAAACCCCCAATTTTCTCCGGCGATTTAACCTCCCTTTACGGCGGTCACCGTCCACCGCTGCTTCTACTCTGGTTTATTTCTTTATTGTTTTATTACACATTTTGTTTTATTTAATTAGTGTGCATTTCATTTCAATACTATTTGTGCTATTAGTTTTCATACATATACAGATAAATACTAGTCACTTACAATAAGATATTACTAATAAATTACCTTTTCGAAAGTGCAATTGCCGTCCGGGTGGGAAACTTTTGGTGCGGATATCGTCCTGTCTCAAAGTGAAATGACTAAAATGCACGTGCCTTTAATGAGTCATTGTCATTTTACTTTAGGGCATTTAGTCATTTCACTTTTGAGGCATGGACGATATCCGCACCAAAGGTTTTCCACGTGGACGACTCTTGCAGTTTCGAAAAGGTAAGAAATGCTCCCTAAAGTTTGGACTAGGGCTGAGCATAATAGACTGTGAGCCGGACCGGACTATTTCGGTCCGTCCTTTCTCTCATATTCGGTATTCGGTCCTGTTCGGTCTTTAGCAAAACCGGATATCATGCTTTGTTGGACCGGACCGAAGACCGAACCGGCCCGGACATGGACCGAACATTTCGGTCCGGTCCTCGGTTCTGTGTTTTGAGCCAAATTGGTTTTTGGTCCGGTCTTGGTCGGTCCGGTCCGGTTTTCAGCTCGTGATCAGCCCCTAGTTTGGACATACCACACGGACGATTTTTGCAATTTACTCTTTAGGGGTGACTAGGGGAGGGTCGGACACAGTCACGAGACGGAAAACCTGATCAGGGAAAACCTCGTCCGTTTACCCGTTTTTTATGCGTTACCATTTTATTGATATCTTATATATGTAGCTTATCATCGTTATACCCTTGAATGTTATATTAGGATTTACAAGGTAAAAGGGGTCTTTGTGTATCATTAGGACATTAGCTGGTGCAGTTTTTCTTGGGTGGATAATGGATGGGGCCTGGGGAAGGTTATGATTAGGAGAAAGAAATGCATACGGTAATTAATGCGAAGAATTGCAAACGATTAGTAGTCACTTGCTAGAAATATAGGGGGTGTTTGTGTTAGCTTATATACCGGGCTAATGCTTATGTAAATTTGGAATAGCTCATACTTTTTTTGTTGCAAATGAGTTTATCTTTTCTCATAAAATGTTTCTTTCTCATGTTTTTATACATTTGACTGCTGTTTAATATTCATATCTGCTTGCTTATATATCTATGCTTCATGTGTGATTGAGTGAAAACTGGTATGTTTTATGCCAAAACTTGCTAGGATGTTGAAATTCAGCTATATTGTATTGTGCTTCTTTGGTTTGTGTATTAAACGGATTTTATATTTTTCCAGAATCTTCTGAGATGGATAGGATCAGCAATATTCCTTTAAGTATAATAGAAATGATTTTATGTTTTTTACCGATTGAAGAGGCGGTAAGGACAAGTATCCTCTCTAGGGAATGGAGGTACCGTTGGAACAAAATTCCTAAACTCACGTTTATCGAGGAGAGAGATCAAGTTTCGACTGATGGGGCTGAGTCGCCTGATGAAGCTGAGTCCTCTGATGGGGCTGAGTCCTCTGATGGGGCTGAGTCGTCCGATGAGGATGAGCCGTCTGATGAGGATGAGCCGTCTGATGAGGAGCAAACAATAGCCCGAGCAAATAAAAGGCAAAAGATGGACAAAAAGAGTAAATTTTTATATGATATATGCCAAGTTCTGTTAATGCACATGGGTCCAATAGATGAATTCGCCCTCAAAATGATCACTGGTGTTGAAAAATGTGTTGAGATTGACCGCATAATATTTTATCTGTCGAGGAAAACTAATGTCAAGAAATTAACACTCGACTTAGATGGGTTATATAGCTTACCCTTATCTTTCTTCTCGATGACTCAGTTAACTGACCTTTATCTTAGTGGCTGTTGTATCCAGTCTATCAACCATCAACCAGCATTCGGTGGATTTGGTAGTCTGACAAGCTTATATCTGTACGAATTATGGACCTCTACAAAGACAGTTATACATCTCTTATCCAACTGTCCAATGCTGAAGACCGTGACTATGGTAATTTATTTTTAAAGTAAAATATATATCTATACTCGCGCTTGATAAATTATTATGAATATTGTCTTCTGCAGAAAATTGATGGTTATACTATCACTTCTAATAATGATTCCTCCATTACTAATCTATTTGAGTGTTTAGCGACCGTTGAAAGTCTATCTTTACGGTGTGGCATCATCGAGGTAAAAATTTAATATTATTATTAGTTTATATATAATTTGATTCTACTTTGAGATTTTTATTTACTTACTGTGTTATTAATCTATGTTTTGGCTATTATTCAAGTGTTTTGCTTTACGCGGAGTGCCAAAGGAGGTTCCAACTGCATTAGTTCACCTCAAATACTTGTGTTTCGAATATGTATGCTTTCTACACAATGAGGGTCTACCTAATCTTTTTCTTATGATCAGAAGCTCCCCGAACTTGGAAAAACTTAGGGTGGAGGTAATCACTTTGCATCATATATATATTATTTTTTCCGTATGTCAAACTGCACACATATGTGAATGATTTATGCTGAATGTAGATTATAGATGACGAAGTATGTCTTAAGAGACCTAAGCTGCTCCCCCCATCCATCTTTACATTATTTGAAAAGTATTCAGATGTTTGGTTGGAGCATCTGACTGAATTAGAGGTCACAAGCTTTCACCATGCAACAGCTGAAATGAATTTTGTAAAGCTTATCCTTGCCAAGTCACCTATGCTAAAGAAGGTGACTATATTCTTCCACAAGCTTCAATGTGACGAAGAGTATGAGATTGAAGAAAGCCTCACATACTCTGGACGTGCATCACGGATGGTTAAAATCACTGCTATACCGATTAATGGAAGTGAATGGTGGTAAGTGCTAACACATGGTGCTTTTGCTATTTTCGCTATTCGTTTGCTGAACTGAACCTTTGAGTTATGATCCAAGATGTTTTAATATTAGACTTTCTTAGATCATTATTCCTTCTAGAACTGTAGACCAAAAGGTTTGTGGGTCGACCCGATTGTGTTTTGCTCTTTGTACTCTTCATATTGCCTAACACTAGTGCTTTACTTTGTTGCTTGTTGAAAAATGTGTGACCTTGGGGGCTGAGATAACGAATCTTGTTAACAAAGCTATAATGATTAGTATCTTAGTAACTACATAGGAAAAATCTTTTGGTCGTTGCAGAACAATTAGGCAAAACACATTGTGCGCTTTTATCGTTTGTTAATTGAACAAAGTAGCTGATCACTTTTGATCTAAGACGTGTTTTGATTAAGATGATCTGCTACTTTAATTTTTTGTCTCTACAGTAAAAGAACAATAAAAAAGTACAGTTTTCATTACTTTGTTATGCACATGTAGAAATTTAAGATTACATCAAGTCATCAACCACCTATTCAATATGGTTGTCCAATAAGTGAAATGAAGAATTGAGTTCTATTATGAGATAAGATTTTTTAGAAGATGATACAGTATTTTGCAACTTAATAGTACTTAAATTAATAGAGTATCTAATGTTCGGGAATAGTGTTTTGATTTGCTAACTTTGTAAAAATGCAATAAAAACAAAGATATAATAAACTATAAGAGTGTACGCTGTAGTGACATATCACATGTCAATTTTTTTATGCCTCATGGCGGCGCCAAACTACACCGGTGTGCTCGCTATAGCGGCGTTATCGGGGTATAGCCATGGCCATAACGGCCGTTATTTGGTTTTTTTTGTGAGCGAGTGGTGTATTTTTTTTTTTGGTATTATGGGACCCACATGCCTTATAACATGTTATGTTATAGTTGAAAAGAGTGTTTCAATTATAATGGTGTTATAAGGTATGTGCTAACGTGACGTGCCTTCTAAAAAACTAATATCATTGCCATTATACTAGAGTATTAAAGGGCAGGATTTACTCATTAAATGCACCCCATTAAATGCATCATTAAGAGCATCTTCAATGCAAAAAAATTTTGATAGTTTTTTGCATTTAATGCATTAAATGCACAAGGCATTCATTAACTATGGTTTTTTACAATAACTTGTTTGGCTTTTTACAAATGACTTGTTGTTTAACAAGTCATTGTAAAAAGCTATTAAAAAAGTTTTATCTCCAATGAAAAACACACTCAAAAAGCTTTTTGAAACTGTAAAAAGTCATTAGTTGTTTTTGCCATTGGAGATGCTCAGTGCCTGGGTTGACCCGATGGAAAACCCGGGTTGACCTGCCGAAAAACCCGCAGGTTCCGGCGGGTTGACCTGGCTCGACCTTTTTTTTTTATTTTTTCCAAACATTTTTTAAAACCCCCCCCCCCCCCCCCCCCCCCACGCTCTTTTTATTTGTTTTTTTATTTCAAACGTTTAAAAAAAAACGGAGCGCGGGTTTACAAACCTCGTTTCAATGGAGATGTTGGAATAAAATAGTTTTATCTTTTGTTTATCCTCAAAATAAGTAAAAATATTTTGGATAAACGAAAACTTATTTCGATGTAATATAAGGGTTTAAATTATAAAATAGACGACTATTTTGTCAAAAGTTTCATTATAATTTATAAGAAAATTTACTCATCTGACATTCGAACTTATTATCTTGTAGGTATTATGATATTTGGATTGTCGAATAAACACTACAAACGAGCATGTTAGTGAAAATAAGAACTTTAGTTATTAATCGAGTAATTTTTTCAAGAAAAATTTAAGGCACATTAAATTTTTAGCGCCACATCTTATTTTTACCTTACCTTCGGCTAAAAAGCCGTAATAGTCATCACCTAACTAACCATCAAATTCATCTTTTTACAAATTTAATAAATACTAAAATTAAAGCTTTTACTAAAATTTAAAACAAATAAATACATTTGTGGTCGATACATATTTTGTTGCGATTGGAACATTTGTTGTTGATACATTGTTTATTGTTGTTGTCGAGGTACGAATTGTGGGTTGTGGTATTGTGTTTGATGGTATTGTAGTGATTGTGTTCCGTAAACAAAAGTTGGAGGTCAAAAATGAACCGGTGGTGAGTGACCGAGTTGGAATTTGGAGTTGGGTGTTGGGACGTTTTGTTGTCGACGTTGTTTTGAAGTTTTGTTTTGCGAATATTTTGAGATTTTTAAAAAAATTATAATATGTGGAATATTATTTGAGCGTGAGAAAAAATGAGAGGGTAAACGGGTATTTATAGCTAAACAATCATAATGATAAAAATATATATTTTTATTGAATATAGAACGATTCTTTTTTAGCCGTTACCCACTTATTTTT